>CALSBV010002302.1:227178-250850 GCA_943590825.1 Bovichtus diacanthus
ATACATACATACACATACACACATACATACATACATACATACATACATACACACACACACACACACACACACACACACACACACACACACACACACACACACCTGGACCAGCATGTGGCAGATTTCCTGGTGACCCTCAGTAGCTGCTGCTTGAAGAGGGGTGATTTTGTTTTGGCCCTCCATCAAAAAGTTGGGGTCCTTTCCATCAACTTTAATGTACAAAGTTTGGTTTATCAGTGTGATAATACAAATGCTAAAAAAAAAACATACATTGAGTTATTTTAATTGACGCTGCTTTATGTCAAGTAATCATTTTGAGTTACCGAGAAGATGAATGACCTTCTGGAGCTCTCCTTGTTTTGCAGAGATGTACAGCTGTCTGGTGGGGTACTTCACTTTCTTTGGTTTGAGGCTAAAAAGTGTCAAATGTCTCAACCAATTATTTATACTAAAGTTCAAACTGATGCAAAGTGCATGAGCATGGTTAACCTTACTTCTCATCATCCAGTGCCATCAGGATGGTTTCCAGGGACTCTTTCGGCAGTCTATCTGCGGCACACACAGCCTTGCTCTTTAACCTGGAGAGAGAAAGCCAAAAGGAAGATTTTTTATTTTTGTTGTAATAAACTGGAATTATCCTTTAATATTTGTGAGTTTAGTGGTTTTGAGAAGGAAGTGTTTTTTTCTATGTTTTCCATATGACAAGATGAGATGACATAGGCCACATCAGTCCAGCATTACCTGCTCGGGCTCTCCTCTCTGCTCCTCTGTGGTTCGCTGGTCTTCTTAGCTCTGAGTATCTGTGGAACAGCAGGCATAGTTGGCACGGCTGGCAGGGTGGCCACAGTGGGCACAGCTGGAAGTGACGGCCCTGGTTTTGATCTGGGTACCGAGGGAGATGGATCAGCCTTCAACACTATGACCTCCTTCGCCCCGCTGGCATCCTCTCCGCAGTGAGGGCAAAACCTGAGATCCTTCAAGATGGAGGCACAGTCGCGGTGAAAGCGGTGGGAGATGCTGCCGTACGGCCTGCACTCCATGAAGCTGCCCTGTGGGATGGAGCAGGAAAACACTGCATTACATTTAAGAAGTGCAGTATAGTCTTCAAATGTCATTTCAAGTGATGTGAAGTGCGTACAAACGTTTTACACATCAAGATTTTCTCACCTGAATTTGTTCATTTGTACAAATTTAGAACTGCCTTAGACCATGCGTACGCACAAATGATAAAGTCCTGGCTGTCTAAGAAAATGTAAAGACACACCTTTTAACTAAATGCATTTTGCTTTTGGGAGCATGCTTCTCTCTTACAACAACTTCACCACTTTATTTATGATACACCTCCAGGAAATCGTATTTACTTATATAGAGAAGATTTATTAACATACGCACGGTGGTAAGAACAAAATTGGCCGTTGGCACGTGCCATGAATCAGACTGTAATTTTGCGTGTGCACTTATTTTGTGCCAAAAGAACATTTCTATGCACATATTCGTGACTGAGGCTCGTTGTCTTTTTCTCAGGGAACCAACATGAAGATGGAGACAATGAGAGCAGTGCTCCCCTGGTTGGGACTCAATGAGTAAGAGGGAGGAGAGAGAGGAGGGAGTGGAAGAGGAAGCAGGAAACCGAGATAGAAGATAAGGAAAAGAAGATTAGCGGACAGGTTGGCTCTTTAACATGTTGTACACGTGTGGGCTTGTGCCATGGAGTGGTATATATAGGTATTGCATTACATAACCTGTTTTGCACCATTCCTTCAATAAAAATATACATTTAAAATTTAAAAAAAAGAAGATAAGGAAAATAAAATGATGAAGATGGAAGAGGTTAAAAGGCATTGAAAAATTATAAAAACAGATATGTTTAGATGGAGGAAGAGAGCAAAGACGTGGTAACGTCATCAGTGTGCATCAGTTTCCCCTCACCGCCCTGCAGAAGAGTCCACATCCAGGGCAGCAGTGGTGCTTGACCATGCCGGCCCGGTGGTCCTCACACAGAACCAGCAGATGGACCGTGTTGGAGGGTCGCATCATTTCCTGCTTCATCACTCGCCTCTGGCAAAGACTCAGCTGTGGAGAGAAAAGCTAGTCGACGTTAACAACAATGAACTTATAATACTGTACAACATTAAAACCAATAGGGTTTCAATAGCTTGGTGCTTTTAGATAACCTTACCCAGCAACAGCTTTTATTTATTTTTAGTTTGATCATACCCTACAAGTTTCAATTGTTTTCCTGACAGAGATGTTGGATTCCAGGATGAAACACAGCTTTAGTTCATGGGACACTAAATCTGTTCCACTGAAACTTATACAATGAGTACCACCCATATAAAAAGGACATTAAAGAGCACTCTAAATTACATAGAGTAAGAGTAGAGTACTTTTACACACCTGCTTTGTAATTCAGGATTGGCCTCAGTGATGTAGTGCTGATATGTTTAGAGTCACCTTCACATCTGTAATGTGGTTCTCTTTTGGTCAGGAAGAAATAAAGATGAGACATTTGTTTGACTGATAACAGGTCCTGCTGCAGGTATGAAAGCACCTTTTAGAGGTGACCAGTGGAAACTGCAGTAAAATCAGTTGCACTTTTCTCTGGTTAAACAAGTCTATGGTAACTCACCGGATTTTTATCTGATATTTTAAATCTGAATTCTAATAAGGGGCTAATACCTAAGTGACACATCCGTGTTTTTATTCATTCAGATGAGCTTTACCATTCCATCCATGCTCTCCATGGCCATGCAGGTCTGATCCTGTGTGGACAGGCTGCCTCCGCTGTAAGGAGTCTCCATACGACAGCAGCACAGTGGTAACTCCTCAACCAAGTCTGTTTCTGTCACCTCAGCATCCGCTGCTACACCTGCACACAACCCAGTATTTCAACACATCACACATAAAATGACCTGTGTGACCTATAATAATGTATTCTGCAGAAGAAAAAGGGCACATGATGAATTTAGATGATCTTAGTTCAATCTTATGAAGCCAAATCATTCAGTGGGATGCTGTTGTCACCTGACAGAGGAGGGGAGAGCAGCTCTTCCTGAGCTTTCAGATCCAGACAGTCCAAGGCCAGCTCTGTGTATTCAACATGGCAGCCTTCTCCAGGTTCCACCTCCATTAACAATTCCTTCCTGATGGCTGTCGGTACTCCGGCCTTCAGAGTCTCAGGGAGAATCACTGGTTTCTCATCTGCTGCAGCTCTGTTCTTCTCCACAACGGGTTGTGGCTCCTCTTTCTGATTGAATAAAAGGAAGGACATTTGGATGTATTCCATCCCTATTTATTTTAAGTAATACTCCAAAGTCAAGGCTTGTAGAGTGCCATTTCAAAAAAATTAATGGACATTTGTAGTTTTTACAGCTTGAATAGGAAAAGAAAACCCACATGTAATTCTTCATTTAAACATCACAAACAGCACATGGCTAACATAGTATTTACTTACACTGGGTGTCTACACATTGTATAAAAATGAACTTATTGTGTTGAGGCATTAATTTGCTCTTCTGGGACACTGCCAGTGGGCTGGTAGGAGCTCGGACACAGGAATGACTAAATAAATAAATGGACTTGCCTTCTCCTGCTGTTTAAGGGCCTTGGCCTTTTTCTTGGGGACCAGGTTGTACATTCCCATCTTCCTCTTCTTTCTCTTCACAGCTAGGAAAAGCAGACAGATTGAGGTTAGGTGGCCAGAAGTCATCACTAGCAAAAAAACAATGCCTGAAAACTGTCAAAAACCACCTGTCGTTAACCCCCTCAACTGGGGGTCTCTCCATTCAGACTATTGTGAAGGACAGGTTGCCCCCTCCACATACTTTCAAAGCTGTAAACAAAAGAAACTCTCTTACATACACAGTTGTGTTCATAGTATTCTGTCAACCCCATCCCGTCTCTGTGGACGCAGCACCAGCGCACAACTACTTCCTCATTACGTCATCACAAAAAGCAGCATGTGAAAAGAGCCAACCTCGGAACCCTAACCCTACAGCGCTCCAAAAAAACAGCCTCACAGTACACACTCTGGCTTACAAAGAAAACATGCAGCAAAACAAAGATACCTTTAACACAGTCAGCGGCACCCACTAATCCATGACTATCCCCCTCACCGATCAGTCACTTTTCAAAATCTCTGTGATCTCCCCTTCAGAACTCAACAAATCACTGTCTGGCATGAAGACTCCCACCTGCACCCTATCCCCTCCACATTTGTCAAAGCCTGCCTCTTTGCTCTCCACCCATCCTCTTTGCTCTCCACCCATCCTGTTTGCGATCAACTCCTCCCTGTCGACAGGGTCTGTCCCTCCCGCTCTGAAACTTGCCTCTTTTACACCTATCCCCAAAAGACCTGACGTTTGACCCTGATATCCCCAACAATTACCGAACCATCTCCAATTTCCCTTTTTTCTGTATACAACACTGGAATCCACGCCATCATCCTTCCGGATCACTGGCACTGGCCTCTCCTGGTTCAAATCATTTCTCTCCAATCCACCAACAGTTCATAGCATCAATAAATCCAACTCCAACACAGCCCCAGTCTCTCAAGGTGTCCCCCAAGGTTCGGTGCTTGGTCCCCTCCTCTTCATGCTTCCCCTTGGTCACATCATACACCACCATGGCCTCCATTTCCACTATTATGCCGACGACACCCAGCTCTATACCTCCACCTAATCCATTACGGTTACCACTCACTCCACCCTCACAAACTGCCTTGCAGATATAAACATCTGGATACAAGTTAATTTCCTGAAACTCAACATTGACAAATCTTAAATCCTCATCATCTTCACCAAATCACTCAGGAAATATTGCCACGATGTCTCCCTCTGCATTGATGGCTCCACGGCTTCCACGCACATATGTAACCTTTGTTACCTTTAAAACCTCCACTGGCTCTCCAATTAACAAATAATGTAGTCTTAGATTATTACATAATTCTATACTTCACCTACAAAGCCCTCCATAACATAGCTCTCTCCTACCTTACTGACCTACTGCACCAACATACTCCCACCCACAACCTCAGATTTGCCGACACCAACCTCCTCACACCTCTCAAACACAGGACCAGGATATGTTTTCCGTCAGGTATATTTGCAAGATAAGATTAAAATCAATCAAGTTTGCAAAATAAAGGATCAACTCACCGCACTGAGGTTTGATAGAGGTGGAGACAGCGCTCCTCTCTTTTCCTTTGCCTTTCTGGGTATGACGAAGCTCCGAGCTCAACTTTGTAGCCTTCCTGCCGGCAGGCTATAAGGGCAAAAAGAAGACAACATACTTTATTATCTAGTTAACAAATGAGAAAAAAGAAGGCAAATGTCATATGTGCAGTATATGTATATCAATATGGAGGCTTCAATTATCATATGGGGCCAACATTGACAATTTTAATATTAAAATGGTTCATAAAAAAAAAAAAAAAAAAAAAAAAAAAAAAAATGTAAAATAACATTTCCACAGTATTCCAGTAATCTTTGTTCTGTGTATCAATGAAGAGTTTTAGTTTACATTTTTAGATTCCCAGTATTTGACATGCAAACAGTTAAATACATTCTACATAATATATCAGTTAATGTGTAGTAAAATACAATACAACCCAAAACTGCTCCACTTCTGGTGAGAAGTATGATTTCAAATGTATTATTTTATCATTATTTATTTATTATTCTCAAATTCAGCACTTCAAAAGTATGTAGACTGATTATTAAACTATGTGCACGGTTTAGGGGAAAGATTGATGCAAGACTTCTGGAGTCGTACATTGTATACCTTGTTTTTGTATGAAGACAATCCTAGAAATCACATTATGTTAGCAATTATACAATTTCTCTTTAATTGCTAAAGCACTTCATCACTGAACACTGTGTGGTTAACAGCAGAAGACTCAGAACTTGTGGTTGGAATTTTAAAGAATGAGCTGAACATTTTTTGGAAGCATTTTACATTGAATTGCTTTACAACCCTCAAACGCTCATCAGTATACACTTTTAGCTTGACAACAAGAGGACTTGCCTGTGCCTTTTCTCCTGCTGTGGCCAGTACAGAGCCTGAACCTGGAGTTGGCTCCTCTGAGCTCCCAGCAGCACCAACGGCACCAGCAGCAGCGAGTCTCCTTCTGACAGGTGGAGCAGTCAGCCGGCCAAGTGTGTCCAGAAACAGACTGCCATGAGGAGATAGCAGATTTTTCCCAGGAGCTGCTCCTGGTCGTTTGCTGCTGAGAGCTCCACCACTGCTGGCTATGGGTGAGCTGTGGAAGGGAGTGATCTTTACTTTGGGCCTGGGGCCACTCTGTGCTGCTTGTCCCTTGGCCCCCATGGGTGTACCAGAGGAGGGACTGGAGGGTCTTCTGCCTGGCCCGGGCCCCTCACTGGCTCCACTGTCATCCATTGCTGTCCTGACGGGCTTATTGTTGAAGCAGTCGGACTGGAGGATTTAAAGAAGTTTAAAGAAGTTTTACACAACTCTTTAAAACATCAAGTCAGAATATAGTATAGTATATAGTCAAAACAATATGAAGAACTCCGACTTAACTAAACAATGCATACAGTGCGTGTAGCTTTGCAACATTCTAACGTTAGAGCAAGACATTGAATAGTGCACCAAGATGAAACTTATCACATCTTTGCATGGCAATGACGCTAAAGATGGAAGAAAGGCAAAGCAACGCTCAGCCCGGCGGAGCAGCAGTCTGAGCACGGACTATATGACACGAACACAGCGCGTGAGCAGCTTACAAACATCACAGAAAGTTCAAACGCGGTAAAGGCCGTAGTGGAAAAAGTTGAAGCAGCAGAGTTTCTTCCTACCAGCTCCAGTCGGTGTAGCTGTATCCGAGTGAAGGAGGGGAGGGATGAGACAGGAAGACAAGAGTTTCCACTTCCGCCTTACCCACTCAAGCACGTGACGCGCTGTTTGCGCTGCGTTCATATCCTGACGGACTCGGAAAGACGGTCTACAATAAACACAACGCTAACCAAATTCACTTTTTAAAACCAATTTGAGCCGTAAAGATTGTCAAAACTTAGTGATGGTGAAATGAAGCTTCATGAAGCTTTCCAGCAAATTGGTTTGCAAAAGGGTTTATTTCTCCAGGCTTCATGTGCGCACAAAACCACCTGTTGGTGAAAGAGTGTAAAACTGTCAGGAATCATCTCAACCTTGTGATCTTTGATATACTTGTATTTTGCGCCAGTAAAGATTTGGGAATAACTGTAAATAATACAGATCTATTTAGACCATTTACCATTTATATCATTATAGTATTTATCTTCTAGTAAATATATTAGGATTGTATAACATAGCTATATAATAAAACGAATTGTCTTATGAGTACGTGTCCAATATGTGTAAATCAATTATTTGGGCAATAATTGTATAATAATATAATGGTACTGCCATTATTATCATATAATGAATGGCAGAAGGGGTAATATTAATGTTGTATAACTGGAAAGTGGCAGCAGTTTAGTCACGATACGTGCACCAAAGAAAACATTATTACATTACATGTCATTTATCAGATGCTCTTATCCAGAGTGACTCACAGTGACTAACTACAGGGACAGTCCACTGGAACAGCTCAGGGTTCAGTGTCTTGCTCAGGAGCACAATGGTGACAGCCTGGTGTTGAACCCACATCCTTCTGGTGTTCTATTAGGAAACTTGACCACTAGACTACCACCCAAACACTCAGATGCCTCGGCCCAGCACATAACATCACTAAAAAAAAAAAAAACTAAGCATTTTTTTAAATTATTTTTTTTATTACGTTTATTGGGAAATTGAGGTCATTTCAGTTTAGGTTTTGGCTCCTCCTCACGGTCCTTCTCTCGCTCTTCTTCAAGCTCCTTTTCTCGCTCTTCTTCAAGCTCCTTTTCTTGCTCTTCTTCAAGCTCCTCTTCCAGCACCAATTCAGGTCGGCCTTTATGGAGACGCCCTGAGCAGAAGTGGGTGAAGAACTTGAAGCTTTTGATGAAGAGGAGAAACCGGTTTGCAGCAGGCGGTGCAAGAGGGCGCTGAACCTCCAGGTAAGTCTCTAGGTGAGCCTTTAGTTCTTCAACTTGATTTTTCTCATTAAATTGAAAACAAAAATGTGTTGAATTTGTTTGATTTGCTTTGAACAATTTGAATTTATTGTACTTGAAATGCTTTGAATTTTTGTAATGACTTGATTTTCTTTAATTGCTTTGAATGAATTGAACAGAATACATTTGAATTTGATTACATTTATTTGAATTGCTTTGAATATGAACCGAATTACTATGAATTGAATTTATTGAATTTAATTTCTTTGAATTGAATTATTTGAACTGTAACGGTTTACTTGTATTTAAACGGATTATAATTTAGTTGAACTGAGTTATAGTAAATTGAATAAGATGAAATGCTTCGGTTAGAATGACTCGGGCAGGATGTCTGCACAGAGGGTGGGGGGGGTAGTGTGGACCTCCACCGTGTCTCTGTGCAGAGAAAGAAAAGGATGGCGACACCATGAGGTTCTTGTGTCTGCAACGCCCTCGTCCAATAGGAGTCTGCAGGGAGGGCCTCAGTGCAGGGGTCCACAGTAGGTAGAAAAGAGGAAGACATAACATATATACATATATCAGAAACAACTGGTTACTTTATGATCAATTAGTAAAGTTACATCCCTTTAAAAACATTCAGGGTCTATTTTAACTGTAGAACTGAAACAACCTCCCACTGTCCAAGTCAGAAACATGAAAGTGGTTTTAACATATTTATTGAAGACAGCAGTTGGAAAACACTCAAAACAATAAATAAATATAATGTTGTATTTCTGAGTGTTTGGTGAATTCAACTTGATCAAAACCTATGGCCAGGATAGATGATTTGAACGACATCAAGAACTGCTAAATAAAACGTGAATCAACTATTGAAAGAAATGTACAGAAAGGATGTCTGGTATGTACAGAACCAACACGCTCAGCAGGGGAAGAATAATACAAGACAACAGCATTTCTCTACACAAGTCAACAGTCATCACAGCACAGTTTAAGGGCACGAAAGTAACAAATGATCAAACATGGCAGAAATCTTAAGAGGCTTAACTGGATCATACATTATATCCTTACAAAGCTATATGTAGACAACTTGCAACAGCAATATCTAGATTGTTCATCATCATAAAATACAAAACTTCTGGTCAAAAGGCAAATAAAAAAAATAAAAAGATCTTTTCGAACAAACCATTGAATCCAGTCTTGAATATTCAAACTCAAATAAAAATGAAAAATTAGCCAGAAGAATACAGTAGATTTCACCGATTTCCAATAAAAAAATCCACAGATTTTATTTCTTATTTTTCTTCTCAAGAAATGTTATGTGGATAATAGACTAAATGAGATGAGTTTGTTTTGCACAGATTTTCTTACATAAAATGTTCAAACTTAACATCACAGATGCCATCTGAGGGATTTCCAAATAACCCACAACTAAAAACATGACTCCTGTTACTGGACAACGAACAGCATATTCAAGTCTACATAATCCCCTCGTCCTTCCTTTCATTCAAAGTGCAAAAGTATACCAAAACTTGACAGACAGTGTTATATTGGCTGTGGTTTGAAGAGAATGACCCCTGATTAGTGACGGTATTTGTTCAATGGGCAGCAGAGTTCGAGGTTAGTCCACTTTCATTTCAATTCAAAATGCTGATTCTCCTTCATTTAGAAAAAGCTTCAGACCTGGACAGAAAACAACCTCATCCTGCCAGGTTACATTAGGTTTCCTCACGACAACATTTAGTTTGATATCAGGGAGGATTGATGGTCTTCCTGCAGGGAGGTTGCTGCCTCTTCATCCGCTTCATGTGTTGAAGCTCTCATCATAAGAGGGAGGAGCCTCTGTAACGGACAGTCAGCATCAGACAAGCTGCTTATTACACAAACACGACTACATTCCACACTTCCCACATGACATCATCCGGAGCACGAGAGGACCACAGCCCTCTGAGCTTGGTGAGTGGGAACATTCAGGCTGTGACTGACGTGTAAACACAAACTGCTCGAAGTCTTAGGACTCTCACAACTACAAAAAGATTGCAAGACCTCGCAAGTAACACATTCTGACGATTACAGTCTACTCCATAATAATGGTAGTGTAAAAGAAACTGAAATGTTATATAAACCTCAGTATCGTTAATGCACTAACCCCACTTGAAGTTATTTTTAGTTTCCTTCATATGCCTGATACTTTGACGGATAATGTTATATGTGTCTTTTCAAAAAGACTCTGTGCTTTACTATATTGTCTTTGACTGATGGTCAGTTGAAGCATCTTTTTATAATATTAACTGTAAATATATATAGCATATGTTTGTTTTTTTTTAACCTGAAAATGAAATTTGAGAATTACGACTTTAGGGAAGTGAAATACTAAACCACTGGAGTATCCCTTTAAGTAGTCTACAGCAGTGGTGAGAAAGAAATGGATTAGAAATATTTGTGGCCTTATTTATCATGATTAATGGAATATTTGATTAAAAACATAAATGTAATATTGAGCATTATGAGAGTGAACAGTAACATTGTTATGCCAAAGCTGAATCCTTGTGCATCCCTTTAACCAAGCCAAAATGATTGAAAAATGTAAAATGAAAAAGCCAAAACTGAAAACTGTCCCTAGTGATGCATAAAGGCAGTGTGCAGCATGTAGTGTGCAGCGTGTAGTGTGTAGCATGCAGCATGTAGTGTGCAGCGTGAAATAGAGCGGTTGGCTGGCGTTAGGTTTGTTTTTTTAAATGGACAGCATTTATATACTGTTATGATTTTATTCAAGTGCTTTTTAAAGTGCCTCTCAACAGCCCAGTCATTGGTAAACAGATGTTTCAATATCATGTCATTGAATGTATAAAAACAAAGCTGTGACTTTGGACTAACATACAAAGGCCTTCTGGGATTACACTCAGTGGTCACTTCTGCCACAGATTTTTCCTTTACAAAGGCTGGATCGTTCAGTTTTTGTGGACTCAGTCAGAGAAGAGCTCATCAGCCTGCAGCTTTACTATTGTGCTCGTAGGCATGGGTTCAGTTGTACTGAACTGCATTATGTTGACAGGCGTTTGTAATGTTTTTTCAACTCCATTTACGCACAAGGGGATCAACTCTACAGTGTCAACAAAAACTGAACTTTATAAGCTTCGTATAGCAAGAATCTATGGCAGAGCTGTTGTATTGAGTGTAGAAATTGTACAGGTGTAATATGGAAAGTGTATATCTGTGATATAATGCCTGGGAAGAAAAGTCAGAATACTGATCTGTGAACATGTCACTGTCATTTTATATAACTTGTCATTTTACTGTAAATGTTGGGATCTTGTAGAAAGAATAACCGGCAATTTAAGAAGTATTTAGGCTGTTAATATGTGAACTGATGCTGCACACGTTACAGATAGTGGTGGAATGTAACTAAGTACATTTACTCAAGTACTGTACTTAATACAATTTGAGGCACTTGTACTCGAGTATTTCCAGTCTATGCTACTTCTACTCTACTACATTTTGGAGACAAATATTGTACTTTTTATTCCACTACATTTATTTAATAACTTTAGTTAATAGTTACTTACCAGATTTAGATTAATAACACAAATGACACACACATGAATCAACTAATCAATGATGATGTATTAATATAGATTGAGCTACCCAGCAGTATATTAGGCAATACAATTAACCCCACCTTTACCTGCTGCAACATTACAGTGATGTACACATTAATGCACCAATAATTATCATCTGATAATAAAATAAGTAATGGGCCATTATGCATAATGAATACTTTTACTTCTGGTGCTTTAAGTATATTTCTATGCCAATACTTTTGTACTTTTACTTAAGTAAGATTTTGAATGTAGGGCTTTTATTTGTAACAGAGTATTTGAACACTGTGGTATTACTACTTTTACTTGAGTTAAAGATCTGAATACTTCTTTCACCGCTGCTTAAGGACGATGAGAAAGTGTTAAAATAAGCCTGCATGGCACGGAGTGAGCGTGTGCAAACTGACCTTGTGGATAAGCCGAGGTGCCGTAGTCTGGAGGCAGGATGAGCGGTGTTGGCATCGAGCTGGCACCATTCTCAGTCGGGTAAGGTGCTGTGGCCCCTGTGGACCCACTGGGTACTGTGCCGGGCCCGTTCTGCTGCTGGTTCTGGGAGAAAAAGAGGCCGGGAGCATAGCTGAAAGCATTGGGTGAAACCAGCTGGGATTGGCGCTTATTGGGGAAGCCATCGTTCATTGGAGTCCCACCCTCTGCTCCCTGGTGGTACTCAGCTGGAGGAGCGCTGGGGGAATTATGGGAGGACATCCTGGAGCGAGGGGTGGGACGGGGAGCGGGTTTTGGGGCAAGGCGAGGGGGCAGTGTGGGAGTGGTGGAGGTGTTTGGGATGGAGGCAGACGCTTGTGTATCTTCAGCAGTGGCAGAGGAGGGAGGAGCTGCTTTTTTAGAAGGGTGCAGTTTCTTGTCTAGCGAGATGTTCCCGACGTGGATGGGCAACATCAACATGACGTCTGGAGACTTGAGACAGACCTGATTAATTACAGGAAAAGAGAATGTTACATTTCGGGAGGAATATAGAATGCATGCCCACAACCTAAACTTGCGTTTCATTCTCTAGAACCCGAAACTCATATTGAATGTGTGTGAGAGCAGCACATCTACACAGCACTCTACTGCATTTCTACAAGAAATACCTTTTTAACGCGTTTTGTATGTATGAACATCTCACCAAGGTGCTGCAACAGACACCTAGCAAAAACTGTATTCATTTGCTAATTGTGCTTATAGGATGTCAAACTTACAGATATTAAGCTTTTCAGGCATGAAGCCACATTGTAACATTGATGGCTTTATCTATCCGGTTTTTTTTCTTGACTGAATTTTTTTAAGGCATACAAGGATCAGCAGTGCAGTTAATAAATGTCGATGCCCATTTCCAGACATGTACATAGATAAATACCTCTATACACAAAAAGAGAGATAGTAATAGTGATAATGAATGTTAAAGTATTATTGTTAAAGATGAACAATAATACTGATACTACTGCTACTTCCTATGAAAATAATAATAAATATTAAAATTAAATAAAAAAGAGAAAAATAGAAAAGAAAAAGAATAAAAAGAGATGGCAATACTGATAGTAAAAATCTAAGTAACAATGAATGAATTAAAAAATGAGTAAATAAATATATATATTAAATAAAAATAAATAAATTGATGGAGGTAAATAACAAAAAATAAATAATAATTCTGTTTTATAAAGCCTGACGTTGCACAAGCAGAGAACAACATGTTAACCCGTGACTCTCGTTTATTAACCTTTTACTCACATTTATGTAGCGAAGTGTTTAGCTGGAAATTATATATTTATAGGAAGGGAGACTGCTGTTGTGCTTAGAATTGTGGTTAGAAGATGTTTTTCTTTTGCCCCATGAAGTGAAGGGGATGTTAAAGACTGATTGGATATTTGACATGACAAGAATCTCCTCAACAATTCCAAATTGGCTAAAAGTGTTTTGAATGATTTATAAATAAATAAAATTTGTATTTTTTTTCTATTATCATTAAATGATACGTTGAATACTACTTTTAATTAGGAAAAAAAACAAGAAGTGCATTTAAGTTATGTCTGAATAAGTGCCCGAGTAACTTTTACAACATGAGATCGACATGTAGAATCTACACGACAGAAGGATGATAGCATATCTTACTTTGACAAAATATTCAATCTTTATAAGTTCACAGCCAGCGAGCGAGGACTGAGGAAGAGGAGGAACGATGATCTGCTCTTTCCACTCCAACTCCTTGCCAGCCTTCACCACACCACCCTCCACCTCTGCTATCGCCCTCAAGTCGTGGGTGGGCTTCTTTGTCTCATAGGTCACTCTCTGAAAACACACGAGGACATGGAGATCTATAGGTGACTGGGCAATACAAAGGCAGTCAATATTAAAAACTCATACCGTGCCTCATGCCAATAGACATTGAATCAGCTGATATCTGAAGCCTCAATGATTGAGGAGTTTTTTGCATTTATACTAATCTTTTCATTTGAATCCATTTATAAATGTTGCGGCCAGCGCACAAAGCTATAAATATAACATTAGCACATAATCACCTTGTAAAGTTGATCAGGCAAACTTATTAGAAAGATTGGTGGTAATTCTCTCTGGGTTTCTTTCACATTAACATAGTCCATTGATCCATTGGTAATATAAGAATATTGAGTAGCATATTAGAATATTGGTAGCTTGAATTTGTTTTAGAATGGTTTCAAAAAAAAGGTACAAAAACTAAGCACACCACTAAAACAGAGATGTCACCAACAGAACAACTACAAGTTCAGACAGAAATAAAATGTCAGAAAATCAATACATTATAAATGAGTGTAAAACATGTAGTGCCTTTAATACTATATTGATCCTGCTCCAGGCAGGCTTGGTTTACCTGCATCAGGCTGGCCGCCATATTTCCTGTGGTTTTCCCAGACTGGTTGTGGATGTTGGCCAACACCTGGATGATCTGGCCTGGTTTGTAACCCTTCATGTCTGTCTGGGCCTTCAGGACCACTGTGCCCGTTTTTACCAGCATGTAAGTAAACTGCTGCGTCACAGCAGATGAGCAGGCTTCCTGCATGGAGAAGGGCAGTGAAATGACATCAAGGATTGATCAAGACTGACGTTGACACTCAATTTATTCAAAAGGAACATTCAATTATGCTTGTTTTCTTTCCTAGTTATATTACAAGTTAGATGGCAAAGAGAGATAGATACCAGTTTCATGATGTCCGTCTGTTAAGTACAGAGCTGGAGTCAAAACGGGGTTAGCATAGCTTAGCATAGTTTAGCACAAAGACTGGAAGCAGTTGGAAAAAGCTAGCCTGGCTCAATCCAAACTGAACTAGCTCACCAAGAAACACATTGCATCCAATTTGTTTACTCAGCACACAAATAGTAAATTAAGAATGACAACTTCCACAAAATGCGCAACTTCTGGGAGTCTTGTCGTCACAATGAAGTTGCCAGAAGTGTGGACTCTAGTCATAGGACTTAAGTCATGAATCTGATGACTTTGGACAAAAAAAAGACTTGCAACTCGACACTTTTACCTGAACACCTGCGACAGTGAGAGTTTAGCCTGTTGACTTGGAATGGATCAACATCCTATCCAGGCTTGAAATTACGTTTTATGTTTTTATTTGCAGCAATGCAACTCTTCAACAGCTGTACAATCAATCTGACAGCAGAAGTTGTGCAAGCAGGAGAGAAAGGTGCGTTTGCCTATCAGCACATCAAAATTGGACATTAAACGTTCAACTATGCAGATTTCTAATATCATATAGTTACATTTTTATCTTTCATTGGTTTAAATAACAATTCTCAGCCACACATGACTTGTCAAAAAGCCAGAATGAAACTTTTGGATGAACTATGTTAAATACTGTATGTAGTCTACAGCTGTTGTATCAATGAGTCAAGTACATATCAGTCAGCATTTCATAACTTTTCCTACTCATTTTCAGGTTTTATGATAAAAAATGACACGTCCCTGCTTCCTCTGCCAACATAAGGTCCTCAATTAAACCTTTGTGCGACACATTAGCATGTGTTGCAAATGTTCAAAGTTGAACACAGATGGATTTAAATTTAAATTTGGACTTTTAAATGCTACAACATTTATTTCAGTAATAAATACAGATTTCATTAATTTTTGTTACATTTACTTACAAGTAACTGTTACTCTGTTTAAAAAAGCATTTAATTTGGTGAGGGGCGCAATATGACTTGTTTAAGACTAGGGACTTGACTTGAGACTTGTTGGTTGGTCTTGATTTCAGAGTTGACTCCTTACTTTTCTTGTACTTCAACTTTCAACTCTAACTTTATTGTTCAGAGTGTAATTTTTCTTGCAGCCAGCAACAATATAGAACTCACAGAGACTGAAACATGATAAAATACATAAAACATGAATACATCAAGTGACAACAAAAACCGAGAGTATTTTTACCCATCGCCAAAAACATCATCAGCCTCCAGTACGGGAAACTAATCATCAGCTGAGTAGCAAACAGTTCGGTGGCCTGAGAGATAAAATAATTAGTTCTAATGTCTAACCTTTGTCTACATCTCCGCCCACAGGGAAGAAGCTCAAACTCTCTATACAGAGCATGAAGAGGACACTGGAAAATATCTCGAGCCTTAAAAGTTGTTCTCTTCGGAAAATATTAGACAGATCAGGTGGTTTCACGCACAGCCTGAGAAAACGACATGGAGCTGCCCCGGCTGGGGCAGGGCCCGAGAGGTGCTGACCCCTGGCATCGCAGACTGGCTGTAGGGATGTGTACAATTTCCTGTGCAAAATAAAACTGATGACTGGCTCTACCATGGAGCTGTAGCACAGAGTCATTAGTGTACTACACATTATGAAGCCCCTTGAAGCTCATTTTTGATTTTATGGAATGAATATTAGGCTATATAAATAAAATTCCCCCGACTATACATCCCGATCCAGTTGAGCTTCTGGAGGAAGTCACATGTCATTTATCAGACGCTCTTATCCAGAGCGACTCACAGTGACTAACTACAGGGACAGTCCTCTGGAGCAGCTCAGGGTTCAGTGTCTTGCTCAGGGGCTCAATGGTGACAGCCTGGTGTTCAACTCACAAACTTCTGGTGTTCTATTTGGATGCCTGACTACTAGACCACCAGCAGCCAGTGGTAGTGCAGTTGTGGCTCAGCTTTTAACAAATTTCCACTGTGGAGTCATTGAACGTCAACTTATTTATCAATGATAGGACCAAAATATTTGTAAACCTGAACTTGTTCAATGATCTGACCCAACTGTCTGAATCAGTGTGTAGGGCTTTCTTCTAAAAGGCATACACATATCTTTAGTTTTAGTGACATTCAGTTATCACACCACTTATTGTTTGTCACAACAAAGTCACTAACCACTGGGCCTGAGCATAATTACTCGCCAGTAACAGGCTCACTATTACCAAGTCATCTGTGAACTTTAGAATGTGGAAGTATACAGTATGTATAAAATAGGTGACAGGACAAAGCTCTGCACTGATCCAGTGGAAGAGCACAACATATTAGACACTACTGTATGTCTAATTCATGCCATTCACCCAGACACACTGGGTTCAGATCGGCAGAAAAAAGAAATAAAATCAATCCAATAATGCCAGGGCTCACCGAACAAACCTCGTCTCCTACAAAATGACGTTCCCATATAACTAAATTGCATTCTCCATTACGCTTCAAGGGAAACTTATTTTCTCCCAGATTATAGCCACCGTTTTAGTGGTTAACGTTGTAAAATGAAACAAAAGAAAAGCGAAAACTACTTGGTTATATTTAGGCAACAAAACTACTTGGTAGGGTTTAGTTTAGTTTTAGAAGTTTCAGACCTAAATAATTCAAAAGTCAACATTGACTTGTGTCTTCTGAGTGACAGTCACATGTTTGTTTGACCCACCCATCCGAACCAGCCTCCTCCATAGGAGGACTTCAGCGGACTTGATAAGAAACGCATTTGTCATATATCAAAAGCAAATGTAATCTGGGTCAAATACATTTCCCTCAAAACAGAATTCACAATGCAGTTTTGTTGTATGGGACCGTTATTTTTAGGAGAAAATGCTGACAACCTGCACTATAGACAGAGAAACACAAATGTGTTGGGCAGATGGATAAACGGTCTTTTGTCAAGAAATAGTTCCAACACAAATCTACCCCTTAAACCACAGATTGTCCATTTTACATTTATCTTAATAGAGGGATTAAATGAACAAGAGACAATGTTTTCGGTGTGTTTTTGTCCCTGAAGAACTAGATCAGCCTTGTGTATTGGTCTAACCAGTCAAGGATTGACCATGTACACACATCCAATCATGTCTCACCCATATGTCTGGCACTTCATTCAGGTTTAGAAAGCGCAGCAGGTAGAAAGCTTTCTCTGTGTTGTAGTCCTTGGCAAATCGCGGTGTGTCAATAAAAGCTCTCACTCTGTAAACAATCCTACCATAGTTGCCTTCGAAAGAAGTCGGAGCAGTGTCTGTGGGAAAGAAGTCAAATATGCATTATTTTTATAACTTAACAAATACAGACTTATAGGTTGTTTTAACAGGGTTTATTATTGCACAGTTTCCCTTTTCCTTTTTATCTTTTTGACAGGATTTTAAGACCTTGTTCGCTGCTCACTAAGAAGTTTGATAATTGTGCAACGGAATTATGGCAGACAATTTGCTCTACAAATGATTGCTTATTACTGATGCAATACACGTTGGATTTAGTGCGATGACGCTGTCGGCACAGGTTGATGATTACAATCATAATTACAAATGTCAAACAAACACAGGACTTTCACACCGGAGGTCGCTGTTTATGTGTGAAACCAAAACTCAACACTTATTGCATCTTATTTCTGTTACTTATGTACGAACACTACCTACGTAAATTACATGACAAATCTTTTTTTTATTACGCAAGTAACTTTTTTAAGCCAAACCCTAAATCTTTTCCTAAACATACATACAAAGCATACAACAGGCAAAATTTGACAGGTGATGCTGGACATTCGTAGGAGAATGCTTTTTAAAAAGCAAAAACAATCCGTCTAGTGTTTCTGGTTCAAGGTCGTACACCGCACCAGACAAATAAAAGGCAAAAATATCATAAAAAAAAAAAACATTGGCTCCAGTGAGTGCCCTAATTCACAATACTAAAAAGACCGGTTGGGTTGCTTTCGAGTGTTGGTGTTCATGTCATGCTTGAGAGCCCATCATAATGAACTATAGTTAGATAGGAAAAGAGGGACGTGGTGTACTGTTCTCCAAGAAGCATTCCAAAATGGCTTGATTATATAGAAACTTAAAGTGAGCATGGTTGTTCAAATGTCTTTAAGGACATTTAGACATCACAAGTTATTCATCTCATTACCTAAAAAACACAAGAATGTTTAGTCATGATCCAACTTAACTGTCTATTATCTTAAACCAATGATTAGAAAAAAATATCTCAGTGTCAAAATCTCAGTCAAACATTTGCTGATGTCATCGGGGAGTGCGCTCACAGATTGCACTGTAATGAGTTAGTGGAACAAACAGCAGCCTGACATCACTCTGTGGACGTCAGGTGACAGGAAGTGGTGGTGGCAGATGGAAAACTTGAGGAGAATCGGCAACACCCCTCACTTCTTTTATTCAAACGCTCTACTTCACAACATGGACACTCAATAGTAGCGAGTCTGACACTTGGCATCTTGGCAAGGTACTGGGATAATAGATTGTAAATTATAAATAAATCTTGGGCTGTCAATTGATTACAATTTTAAAAAATCTAATTAATTACATATGATGATTAATTAATTTAATTAATAGCTATAAATTGCATACATCAATATTTGATTGGAAATCCCCCAAATTAAGATATGTAAAGTAAAAAACATTACATTACTGTGGAAGATGAGTAAAGCATTGAATAGGAATATCAAAAGGCAGCATTAGAAATCAATAAAAAAAAAAAAGTCCAATCATTTGCCGGCGGGGGCTTTTGCGAGTGGCTAAGCGGGGAACTCCGGTAACACAGAGGGAAGCTGTGAACATTGTTCATTTGCAAATACTACCTACCTAATGATACAGAGCAAGTTTCATTTATTTATTTTTTTACTATTTCACATACTATTTACTTGCACAAGTGACCGGTTGGTGTATTCTTTATACTATTACAGTTTTCCTAAAATTAGATTTTTTAAATTAAAAATACAAAACATTTTAATCGCAATATATCGCCTTGCTCATAGTATCGCAATATATTTAATCATAGTCCCTGTATCATGATCATCATCATGGTGTATCATTATCAGCCCTTGATCACATCCCTTCGCCCCATGTGTCATTGACCAAGTGTTTGATATGCAGCAGCAAACAAAATACCACCAATACAAACATAAAAATAAGGAACAACAACTCCCACCCACCCACTCCCAACATAAATGAGGAGCATTGGATGCATTGCTAATATAAACATATTGATTAGCGCAGCTTTAAAGTGTAGCAATTTGAATGTTAATCTAAAACTGTCAAATTCAAATATTGCGTGTATATACTAAAATACTTTGTGTAATAAGTTCAAACAAATACTGGAAATCAGTGTGATGTTTCACAAGACACTCATACGCCCCAATGAATGATGGGACAAGAGCCCCATCCTCGCTGCTGCTGAACCATAAGAGAACTAAGGTAAATATCAACATGCCAGGAGAGGTTTGTCAAACACACACAAACATAGGAAAGAATGTGCAGCGACAAAGTGTTAATCCCATCACCCCACACTCCTACCTGGTATGAGAAACTTGAAGGTAAAGCTGTGTTCTCCCTGTTTCAGGGTTCCTGTACGAGACACACAAATAACATCCATCAGAGGAGAGTGTCACAATCACCTGCCGTCTCCCACCAGGCAGCGCTGCCTCGGGGCTGCATGCAGTATCCACAGGGACAATGGGAGCCTTAACCACAACAGTGTTTACACCATGACTTTACTATGTTTACATCATGGAAAATAAACACTATTGTTTCATTATCATAAAATGTGTGGATTGTTTTTTTCACCTTGTGTATTGTGACAATTCTTGTGGTTAACCAACTCACAAGCCACGATTTATGTCCAAGTGCTCGAAAGTGAGACTGTACACTATGATATCTGTAGTGGTAAACTACATGTTTGAAGCGGTTTTGTAGTTAGCATTTCTATTACCTTTGTCTGCAACAGAGATGGTACTGTTGAAGTACTGTTCCTCCACAGTCCATGCCGTGTCATTTACCTTACTGGTGATGCCACAGAAACCATTGCAGTTCACTTTGATGGCTGCAAATAAGAATACACAAGTTTTAGGTTTTCCCCACGGAGACATTTCCAAGCAGCTGCAGCATGAAACACTATAAGCAAATAATGTACTTGCTCACTCATTTCGTCTCTTGGCAGAATCAAAAAGGGTTTTTCTGTTGGATATTTTTTATAATCTATGTTACTCTTGCTGGCTTCTCCAATGTTACCTACCCAAGCTTTAAAGACCATTAATGATGAAGACTTTCACTGACAGTATTGTGTGTGATGCATATACGAGAACCCAACATTGCATTAGTAATTTCATTATTTCCAGTCTGAGAGGGCTGACCTTTGTTAAGGCTTTTTTCATAAGTATAAAATAATGTGTATCAGCCACTGATTCGGATCTGCTCCAAAATGTCGTGTGTTCTTCCTTGGCCCATGCTACACCCTTCCACCAAGTTTGATGAAAATCAGGAGCAGTATTTTTTCCGTAATCCATCTGACAGACAAACATTTACACACAAACCAACAAGCTGATATGAAAAAATATCCTACACTACAATATACTACAGACTACTACTGTTGGGTAAAAATGTTGCCTCTGCAAAATCTAATTAACTCAGAACTAAGAAGTATTGGGCCGAACACTTAGCAGTCGTGATTTTTTTTCCTTTTTTTGTATTGTACAGAAGATAGACAGGAAAGGGGGCGAGAGAGGGGGGATGGCATTCAGCAAAGGGACTGGGTCGGATTCTAACCCGGGCTGCTGCAGTAAGGACTAAATACACTACTGGGGCGTCCCCCAACATCGGGGTTTAAAAGCTTTTTTTCCACACAAAAACAGAAAAACATTTCTTTATGGAGCTGGTTTTGTGGACATTGTCAGTGTTGCCACAACGTTGGAAGAACACTTGTCTACAACGTCATTGCACTGTACCAAACCAGACCAACCACATATACAGTCTCCACATCCACACATTTAATAACATGTAAAAACACTATAAAAACAAATGTTTAAACAGTCCTTTAGTAACCTGGTCTTATGCATTGTATCAGAGGTGAACCGTGATAAGTGAAACATTGATTTTCAACGCAATGTTAATATTTGCCCAGTAATATGTCTGAGGGCCCAACCCACTTCATAATCCATCAGTGAGTCAAACTGTTGCACTGTGAAGCCGACAGTCAGACCAGCTCTACCTGATGTGGAATGTAAACAAACTGGAGGCAAGCATTCAAACAGAAACTCCCAAACACATAAAAGCTGCTCTCAGCAAGTCAACAGACACCGAGAGACAACGAGAGAGACTGATCTCAAGGACAAATTGTGACTCAACAAATTGTACTTAAAAGCATCTAAATCCGATGAGAAATTGACAATCGAGCTCCAGCACATGCACATGTTAGACGACGCTACATGAAAACCTAGTACATGGCTGAGCGATAGATTTGGAGTGAGCAGCAGTGGAATGACAACACATGTCCCAGCGGGCACAAACGCAACCCTGAAGAGCACCACACTATAGAAAAGCACAATCCTAACCCTTACAAAGAGCTACAGTGGACTTGTATAGTAAATGTTACAGTCACACTAAACTGAGGGGAGTTTACATTTTATATTGGTGGATATTTCATATGCTGATTGCAGTATTTCTTAGACTCAATATATACATTTTTAAAATAAACTTAAGTGGGTTTTTTATGGGTTAAGACATTTCTCCTACTTTTTAGACTAAATAAACCATTTATAAACACATTGTATTATCTGAAAAACATAACATCCCAAAGGACAGAACAGTTTTTCTTGATTAAAAAAGGATTAAAAGGTTTACGTTTTGGAGAGGTTTGGTTTTCTTGAGACCTTCATGTTGGGAAATAAAATGTACGGACTAATAGTAATAAATATAACATTTTAAATTGTTTTAAATTACAAATAAAGTTAGCAATCTTTTTTTCGTGCGTGCTCAAATATTTCCTTGGGAGGGGGGACTCTCTCAGTATTTTTTCATCCCTAGTTTTGGCTTTGTCTCTAGGATTATGATAATGGAAGAAATACCAACCCACAGTAGTTTATTATTTCTCATTGAAATCTCATTGAAACGCAGAAACAATCTGTAGGAATATTACTGGAACAGTGCAGTGTGGTAGTGCTGTTTGAGACTCACAATGCCATACAAAGTCCACTTGAAACCAATGCTTTCAACCCACTACTACCCCAGAGTACCACGGACTATCATATCAACAGGAAAGGGATTTTCAAATATGATAGACTATGTCCACAGTAAATTCATAATGTCAGAGGCCTAATTTACACCCCATGTAATCGTGGCTAAAACCTACTTCCTTGTTAACCGACGGCGACGTTTTCCCACCAGGTGAGCAAATGTTGGCGCAGTGCGCGCAATGCGCGCAGCCTCTCACCTTTACACTGCAGCAGCTGGCCCAGTTTGATCGTCACGGTCCCAGAGATGGACTCTCCCGGACTATACACCACTTTGTTTTTGTCAAACGTGATCTCAAACTCCTGAAGTTTCCCCATGTTTTCCCCGATCCACAGCGAGAGTGAGGAGATCACCTGTGCGCGCAAACAACCTGCGCATTTACGACTCTGTGTCCCCGCCCCTTTACTTGACGTCACTCACCTCTAAAAAACTGAAAAAGATATAATCAGATTTCGGAAAGCAAATTCGTCTCTATAAGGAAAACACATGTCGAAATTGTTTTATCACAAGAAACTCACTCTTGGGATATAAACACAACGTTTTGGAAAAGGTCGTGGGGCGGGGGGGGGGGGGGGGGGGGGGGG
>CALSBV010002302.1:250950-261713 GCA_943590825.1 Bovichtus diacanthus
GGGGGATCAAGCATACTTTTCTCATGCCTCTCATCACTCTGAAGGTGTTGCTCTTCCTTTGAACCAATTTCCTGGAGACATTTTATAGGATGGCAAGTGGCTGTTGTAAAATGAGATAACTCTCTCTTCATAACCTGTAATGTATATTGTCACAATGTGGTAACAGGCAAACATGATGTTCACCCAGGTTTATTCAAAGATAAAGGATGTACAGGATAAATACAAAGATGCCTATTTGATTATAGGAGAGAATCTCTCAAAACTCATAATACAAAACCCCAGTTTATGTGAGTGAGAGGTTTCAGTAACAGATGCAGGGCGTTTTTAAACCCAAGATGTCAAGGATGTACTTGGCGTAACGCTAGGTATAAACACAAAACACTATTGCAACTTCAGAATGAAATAGATATTTCACACGTTGATGCTGCAAAAGGAGCCTTTATACGAACAAGGGCAAGTTAGAAAATGGTGAAAAAAACACCAGCTCTGTCTCTGCAGTGGACAAACGTATCTGTGAAAGAAATAATATTGCAATTGAAATAAACAACAAAATTAGTACTAATCCCTTATAAATAGCAGAGCCTTTTTACAAAGAATTATATAAATCTGTTTGAACCAGATTACTGTGAAGAGTTCTTAAATAACATTAAAGAATATATTACTACCATTTCAGAACACTTCAAAACTAAATGGGAAAAACCTATTTTAAACTGTGAATTTGTGGAAGTCTTGAAACATATGAAAACTGGAAAATCTCCTGAGATTGATGGTTTATCTACTGAATTTGACTTATTATGGGAAAAATATTGAAGCTCCACTTATGTAAATGTATAGATATTGTATTAATAAGAAGGAAATGACAACAACAATGAAACAGGGATGAATTAGTTTAATACCTAAACCAAACAAAGATTCTTTATCAATAGATAACCGGAGACTAATCAGACTTCTAAATGTGGATTATAAATTATTTGTTAGAGTTTTTTAAAGAAATCTTGGAGAGATTATTGTTTGATTGTCTCGATATTTCAGAGTATGTGGAGTCACAGGAAGTCATGGTATATTCAACTTTTATAAAGTGTTCAGTGGAACCCCCATTTCTATAAAAGGCTCTACATTTGTTTGGTTTTGGAGAAAACTTTATTTCAGTAGGGAAAAAGTTATACAATGGTAATGTAATCATTTATTTTAATACCTCCAAAAGATTCCCTGTTAATAGATCAGTACATTAAGGCTGTTCAATTTCTCCCTTTTTTTCCTAAGGTTCCTATGGTTGCAAAGTTTCTTTCGTTAAAGGTATTTTAACAGTCCCAATATTAATGGTTTGTCTATATTTCAGAGGGACATTTGTATTAAACAGCTAATACTGTTTTGTTTCTAAAATATAAACACCAAATTGAACCAACTATACAATTAATTACCGTAATAACATTTCCAAGGCTTCAGGATTGCATCTTAACAGAGGAAAATGTGAAATGTTAAACCTAACTGATACAGATGATTAAAGCATTCCGGTGAAAGAAAAGTCAAATATTTAAGTATAACTAAAGAATTTAACCAGACTTAATTATGAATATGTGGCTTCAACCTGGTTGGTTGAGTTTTCTTAACCGAGGCTGAAGGTATCACAAGACCTGTTTATACGCCAATGCTCTATCAATGCTTGTCTAAGACTCAACATCTGAGGAAATTAACAACATACTTATTCATTTTGCATGGAAAATAGATACCACTACCTAAAAAAAGAAATACTTTCAGGGTCCAGAAAAGAAGGAGGATTTGAATTATTGAATTTTATTGATTTAAATAATACATTTGAGATCAAATGGATTAAGGAATGTCTTAAAACCCCAAATTCTATTTGGTATTACATTCCAAACAACATTATTTTAGAAAAACGGGTCTTATTGTAATTTTAACATTGACAAATTGCTTATAAAATTATCGATATTTTATCAACAGGCCCTCCTTCCTTGGAAATGATGTTACATACATAACCTTCTAACCCACACAAAACCATCTTATCCAATAATAGAGACCTGTTGGGAAAAATATATATCTTTAAGCACAATCGGGTTAATTAAGGTTGTGTATCTTTTTAATTGTTTAAATTTTCATTATTATTTCTATTCTTTCTAAATTTAAATTCATTATATTGAGCTGGTGAGTACATGTCTGAAATATTAAAAATTTTGTACATTTGAATAATTTGTTAATACATTTAAAAAAAGATAAATCAGGTGTATGGAGAAATTCACTTTAAAATCTTGCATAACATTTACCTATGTTACACAACAATTTCAAAAAATGTATTTATATAGATGTTAAATGCACCTTTTGTGGAGCCGAGCCAGAAACACTTTTGCGTTTGTTTTGTCACTGCAACTTCTCATTTGTGTTTTGGAGAGACTATTAGAGAAGATTGTTTATAACAAGACTGTCTAAAGAAATGATCACTTAATAAGAATGTAATAATCAAAGTTTGAGTTACATAACATAAATATTATACTTGTAGTTGATACATTTCAAAAACATGTGGCAACCCAGTGAGCACCAGCACCTGTAGAAAACAAGGTAATATTTGGTTTGAACGTGTAAGACATATTTTCCCATCTTTTATCAGCCAGCTAAAATGTGGTTACAGCATCACGTGTCACAAAACATAAATGTGTTCAATCATTTAGCTGGTAGGTTCAGTTCTAGGTTGAGAGAGAGATGATATGGATTAATGTGAAGATATTTATCCAAAATTGTACTGATCGGCGAAACGTGGTCGACACCAAGACATGATTTAATCGCATTTAATGTTTCATATAAAAAGTCATAAATATGGAACTATAGGCTCTGTGCTGCCAACAAGAAGCTTCCAGAACATCATAATAGCAGCAGTTCTATGGATGTAAAATAAGAAACTGCGCTTTGTGCTGCAACACGTGTTGACCCCTCCGAAGTTAACGCCTGGAGACTCACTCCACAACAAGGACTTTGGGAGAGAGGGCATGAGCCGACCAAATATGCGTGAGGCTTCGCTCGGTAGTATATAGTACTGAGTATATAGTGCTGCGCACTGATACTGATGTTATAAAGTTATGGACTGGATAGTGTAGTAATACAAGGTGTTTGGTCCGGTCAGCTAAAAGTGCATGTAACACGGAAAATGTGATCTTCCATAGATAGTCAGGTATACAAGTGGAGTCTCTGGATATTCATCATACACACCGAGAACCTTCAGTCATATGGAACTATCACATGGTGTCAGAAGTGAGTCCAGTTTGTCATTTTGTCGGAGTTGTTAGACACCAGTTTTGCTAGCTAAAGATTAAGCTAGCAGGTGCGTTCCTCAGAGAGCAGGAGACATACACAGAAGATAGAAGAGTTTATATTATCATCACGTTGGTGCTGACAGGCAATCTGGGAGCGCTTTGAAATGTACATGAGCAGTGCAGACGGTAAGGAGGAAAAAAATCAAAGGAGCCATCTTCCTGCACGCACTAGGAGAGGAACCTCTCTGACTGTAAAACACACTTGATATTGAACAAGATGATGAAGAACTGACTTCGGGAGAAATTCTGTCAGTGATTCAGTCAGTAATATTCCATTCTTACAACAGACTGGTAGGAAGATATTCACAGTGCTAGATGAAGAATACATGGGTGGAATGGTGTCTCATAGTTTTCATGTGAATGTGAGTTGTTGTCAGTCGATAGACTGGTGAACTGTCCAGGATTCACCCTGCGGGCACTTGCTGGATGTAGAGGGGGGTGGGCTGCAACACCAAAACATTCTGACAACATTGACTCAAGGCACTATTAGACGATGGCCACCAGGTTTACCCCAACAAGAGTGAATGTGTCCTTGATACCAGGTCCAGTTTGGATCTGTTAATGAAGCAGCTCATCTAATATGTCAACATCTATTTACAGTGGTAAAGGCTTTCTCAACTAGAAGCTGCTTCTCAACTAGAAGCCGCTGCTCAACTTAAAGCCGGACTGTTACACTAAAAGAAATAAAATTGGCTTTATTGTTTTCCATGTTGGGTTTGAAAGCGTAAGAACAAGGCTTTCAAAAGAGCTATAATTTAGTTTAGGTTTAGGATTAATTAATAGGCTTGAGTCGAATATGGCTGCAGCTCCACCACCTCGGCCTGTACCTCGAGGAACGTGAGTATTAATATGACGAGGCGGACTGGATTAATTTAGACTGACATATTCTTCATGTCTCAGCCAGGCTTCAGTGAGACAAAATAAATCAATCTGATTATCTGATATTAAATCATTTACTAATCCAGCTTTAGATAACAAAGACCTGATGTTTAAGAGTCCACATTTAATTTTTCTATTTAGTTACACTTTTGCAGTGGTGGTGTTAATTTTATTAGGTTTTTATGTACAACTCCTCTTCTGTTTGCTATTGATTTTATTGATTTAAGTGGTCGGGGCAGACGCAGTTACTATGGGGATTTGAGTGGGAGAAAAAAGAAGCCACTTCTCAATTTATGCCAAAGCAGGACAGTCCAGCTAAAGAAGTGCAGGACCAGAGAAACCAGCATCCTCCCACCAGACCCCTGCAGTACTGGTGAAAAGCTCTATTGGTCTCTAGAAATGAGAACAAAGAGCTGGCCTCAGAAAATGCTGCCCTAAAGCAGCAGATGGCCACCAAGGAGTTCAGTTGGGAGCAGCCATTAGGAAACAAGTACTTTTTGACAAGAAAACCAACATCAAAGAGAAAGATGAAGTGATCTGCCTTCTGAGGCTAAATCAGCATGAAGAGCAGAATGAGACCCTGTCGGTCAAACGCCACTGGAGGGCAGAGCTTAATCAGGTCACTGCTGTCTGGAAAGAACAAGAGGATCAGAGAGACCTTCGACAACAAAAATTTGATGGAATTAAACGCAAAGTTGAAAAACGGATGTTAAAAGTATGATTTATGATGCATATCGATATGAACTGTTCATTTACTTTATGTAATCCAGTGGAGTGATAATGTGCTCTTACCCTCTTGTGAATGTGTGTGACGTCACGCTCCAGCTGCAGCGGGCTCTCCTGAGAGGAGACTTTAAATACAGAACAAATGTTCAGTCTGGTGTCATGTTAATGTCATGTTAATGTTCAGTCAGATGGCGGAGAAGCTACAGTTTTCCGACCACATGAGACGACAGTAAATTGCATTATCACGTTATATTTAGATTTTGGGTATTATTTCTTTGAAGTCAACTGGAGTTTATTGTTTAATAGATCATTTTTCAGTCTTAATAAACAACATCTCTGTGCGTGCTTTATGGAAATGTTTGTCGGACACCCCTCCACTAACCTCCGATGGCTAAGAAAAGGATAAGCCCAGGATAAGATACTTTATGAATTATTATACTGCGATTTTGTCATGATTTTTATGACATAGTATACTATGGCCTTTTCTTTTTTTTTGTATGACATACTATACTATGACTGTTTTATGATTTTTAAAATTATTTTTATGACCTACTTTACTTTATCCTAAACAATTTAAAAAATATTTTAAAGAGATATCATAGTTTGAATTTATTTTCATTTTCATAAATATATGAAGTATTATATTCATGACATACAATGCAAAGACTTTTTATGACTTATGACTTACTATACTAATAATTTCTTTATAATATTCATGACATACTACACTGACTTTATGATTTTTATGACTTACTATACTATGAATTTTTTATGACAATTACTATTTTATGATTGTTATGGTATGCTATGACACTATACTTAATTTATCCATTTGCAGTGGATCCGTGTTGGATCCTGTCCAGCCAGTAGGGGGCGATAGTGGAGTGTTTGTTACTCAGGGAATGCCTTTCCCCAGGGGCCCCAACCCCTTTGTGTTGGTAATATTTATTGTAAACATTTTTTATGTATTATATTATATACATTACAATGTAATAATAATAATATAAAGTGCATAATGTAAAATGGAATATCTATCTATATCTCTGTCTGTCTGTCTGTGTCTGTCTGTATCTGTCTATATCTATCTATCTATCTATCTATCTATCTATCTATCTCTCTAAATAAATAAACGGTTGAATGTAACAAAGTAAATTTACTCAATTACTACTGAAGTACGCATTCGAGGTACTTGTACTTTACTTGAGTATACACATCTTATCTTATCCAGTGAAATCCATGTGAAACTTTATGGGTTGAGAAAATTCTCCTATGTCTTAAGATAAACAAACATTTGAATGTAAAACACTGACAGGGAGCCCTTTTCTGCAGAATGCGTACTTTTACTTTTGATACTTTAAAGTAAATGTAAATGTAAGTAAAGAATGTGAACACTTATTCCAAGACTGACCATCACACATAATTGCATCCATACATCTTTTCTGAATCAAGATGTTTGCATGATATCCGACAGAATGGCAGCCTTATTCAAAAAGAGCCTTTCATTTGTCATCAAACACACTTTTATGATGTTTATGATGTACTCTACTACAACTTTTTTATGATTATTTCATACTTTATATTGACTTTGTTTTGTTTTTTTACATACTATACCATGACCTTTTTATTATTTTTATGACGTACTATATTATGACTTTTTAAATTATTTTTATGACGTACTATACTATGACTTTTAAAATTATTTTTATGACATACTATACTATGACTTTTATGACATACTATACTGTGACTTTTTAATTATTTTATGACTTACTATACTATGACTTCTTTACAACCTTTTAATTACATATTGCACTATGACTTTTTAAAAGATTTCTAAGACATAATAATACTTTGACTTTTATTATGGCGGGGTCCCGGCCTGAGTGGGGTGGTGGGGGTATGTGGCAGTGGTGTGTGGTTAAGCTGCTGGTGGAGAGGTGGGATTGACTCAGCCGGTGATCAGACAGCTGGACAGACTCAGGTAATCGGTCACATAAGAAAAACATGGTGGTAACCTGGTTCTGGTCTCTTGCAGTAGGCTGGGTCCAAGGAGACCGGTGGAGCGGACTGTGTGTGGGAGAGAGACAGAGAGAGACAGTGAGGAACAGATGGCCAGAGGACAGAGATAGCAGAACGTGTCTCTGTGTGCAACACCTGGCGCAGATTTATGCTAATAAAACCTGTTGTTTCCAACCCACTCTCCCTCCATCATTGTTACCTGAGTGGGGCAGGAGTCTCCCACAAGCACCTTTTTTATTATGTTTTGAAACACTGGTACAAGCCATGATTAAGCAACAGCTTACAATGGTTCCAACATATACAATCTGGTGCAACAGACAACACTGCACCTAAATCGGTGTATAAATAAGACTCTCTGGCTGATCCTGAAGACAGCATTTACACAGATCAACTTCACTACATCTCAGATAAAATGTCCAGGGAAATTTCCAAAAGTATAATTTCAAAGTTTAAGACCTCAATGCACTGCAACTCAAGAAAACACAAAAATAGACGAAACACAAGGAAATGAAGAAAACATCTTAACCAATTTGACAACATGTGCAGCATTTAGCTGCAAATACACAATTCACAACCAAACACAGAAAAACTGCAACTGCCACATGTAACTTATGAAACCACTTCCAGGGGACACTAAAAAGTGATGCACACGGCTGGGACATGCTTCTTGTTGTCATGGTTTGTGACTCAAAGTTATCAAAGTTTGCTATCTGTAAGTAGATTTGGAAAATGAGCTAAATTGTAAAAAATGTCGGTGCGACACGTGTGCCGTGTCCGGGCGTGTTCATCACTTTTTAGTCCCCAGAAACAGTTTCCATTGTTCTCTGTGCTACAAAACTGCTGCCCATGTGTTGTCAAATTAATAAATGTGTATTCTTAAGTTGCAGTGCGTTGAGGTCTCAGGGACATCATAGAGTTCTCTTGTTATCACCACCCAATCTGTAAGGCCTCAACACGTTTTTGAAACATTATCACAAAAGTGGGCTCAGGCAAAACATTTGAAAGAGGACACAGTTGCTAGTCTCCATAACTACCAAGTATTTCCTCTAAACTGCAAGTTAAACTAAACAAAGCAGGGTCAGAAACAAGCTCGCAAACACTTACGCTAGAAGTTTGTTGTGCAGAGCCTGGATTTTGGGAGACATCTTCAAGAAAGAGCTTCTGAAATACTTGAACGTTTATTTCATCTTTGGTGGGTAACTTAAGTTAATTGCATAGATGAAGCCCATGAGCAGAAAGCCTTTGCCACACATCTACACTCATGAAGAACCTCAGTTCCCTCAATGATGATGGACACATGGGCAGGGTGGGGACTTGCACTTCCACGGAGCACAAAGATCTTCACCACGTGCCCAGCATAGACCTCTTTGACGTCTCCTTTGCTCACATCCTGTCAAACATGTGAATCTGTGTTCAGATAAAACATACTGTACATGTTTACTTTGAAGATGCTGAATATGCAAGAGGCGATTCATTGGGTGGCCATTTAATTCAATATTTAAGTAAACGCAGTTTCCGTCAATGCAGGTGAAGACGTGGTAAGTTATTATGTAGGGAGTTTATATTCACTATTATTTCTTGGTCCAAGTATGACTTGAAGTGTGAAGGCAGCTCAGTTTATAAAAGATCTGCTTTGTTCCAAGCAGGAAGTAAGTAAAGTGCTAAAAATACTGGATTCAATGTAGCGGAAATTAGGTGGTGTTTGGGTTTTATAGGCTCAAATCTTTAATTCTTGTTGTGGTGGTGCAAAGGACCTGGAAATGCAAGTACAGTCAACTCCAGTTGGACATGAATTCTCCGGTATTTCATATTTCAGTCCATCACATTCATTGTTGTTCATTGTTGGTACTGTTGTTGCGGTTGTCGCTGTTGCCACTGTTGTTGCGGTTGTTGCTGTTGTCCCAAAGCCATGTTTTGTACGGCTCCAACCATAGAGTTGTGTCGTCTGCAGCTGCGTTTCTTTCTGGTCTGTTTTCTTCTTTTTTTCCACGACGGCTTGCTTCTCAGCATGATAAGCATGTCGGATGATCTCAATTAGGCGAGCTTCTTCATAGCCAACACAGCACAATCTTACTGCAGCTGAGATATGTGACTGGAGGCCTTCCAGGAAGCATTGTTTAAGATAACTCTCCCAATTGCCTGCCTCATTTCCACGGTTGATGGGTTCCAGGAGACCACTGTTTTCATTGAAAATAATATGGAGTCTGGTGGAGTACTCTTGGGCAGTTTCACCAGTCTTTTGTTTACAGGTATTAATGTTGTTCATGTTTATTTTTCCAGGGAAAGCAACCTCGAGCGCTGCCATCACTCCCCCTTCAAATGTGCCTATATGGTACGTTGGCAGCATCATCCCATTCTACGCGTGTCTGTCTGTTATTATCCTTTTGATACTTTAAAGTAAATGTAAATGTAAGTAAAGAATGTGAACACTTATTCCAAGACTGACCATCACACATAATTGCATCCATACATCTTTTCTGAATCAAGATGTTTGCATGATATCCGACAGAATGGCAGCCTTATTCAAAAAGAGCCTTTCATTTGTCATCAAACACACTTTTATGATGTTTATGATGTACTCTACTACAACTTTTTTATGATTATTTCATACTTTATATTGACTTTGTTTTGTTTTTTTACATACTATACCATGACCTTTTTATTATTTTTATGACGTACTATATTATGACTTTTTAAATTATTTTTATGACGTACTATACTATGACTTTTAAAATTATTTTTATGACATACTATACTATGACTTTTATGACATACTATACTGTGACTTTTTAATTATTTTATGACTTACTATACTATGACTTCTTTACAACCTTTTAATTACATATTGCACTATGACTTTTTAAAAGATTTCTAAGACATAATAATACTTTGACTTTTATTATGGCGGGGTCCCGGCCTGAGTGGGGTGGTGGGGGTATGTGGCAGTGGTGTGTGGTTAAGCTGCTGGTGGAGAGGTGGGATTGACTCAGCCGGTGATCAGACAGCTGGACAGACTCAGGTAATCGGTCACATAAGAAAAACATGGTGGTAACCTGGTTCTGGTCTCTTGCAGTAGGCTGGGTCCAAGGAGACCGGTGGAGCGGACTGTGTGTGGGAGAGAGACAGAGAGAGACAGTGAGGAACAGATGGCCAGAGGACAGAGATAGCAGAACGTGTCTCTGTGTGCAACACCTGGCGCAGATTTATGCTAATAAAACCTGTTGTTTCCAACCCACTCTCCCTCCATCATTGTTACCTGAGTGGGGCAGGAGTCTCCCACAAGCACCTTTTTTATTATGTTTTGAAACACTGGTACAAGCCATGATTAAGCAACAGCTTACAATGGTTCCAACATATACAATCTGGTGCAACAGACAACACTGCACCTAAATCGGTGTATAAATAAGACTCTCTGGCTGATCCTGAAGACAGCATTTACACAGATCAACTTCACTACATCTCAGATAAAATGTCCAGGGAAATTTCCAAAAGTATCATTTCAAAGTTTAATGGCTTTGCAAGAAACTAAGTGAAAACACTCACATATCCCTTAAATCGAGAATAAATACACAACATGTAGTTATACTGTGGCCCTGAGACCTCAATGCACTGCAACTCAAGAAAACACACAAATAGACGAAACACAAGGAAATGAAGAAAACATCTTCACCAATTTGACAACATGTGCAGCATTTAGCTGCAAATACACAATTCACAACCAAACACAGAAAAACTGCAACTGCCACATGTAACTTATGAAACCACTTCCAGGGGACACTAAAAAGTGATGCACACGGCTGGGACATGCTTCTTGTT
>CALSBV010002302.1:331713-402398 GCA_943590825.1 Bovichtus diacanthus
AACAAGAAGCATGTCCCAGCCGTGTGCATCACTTTTTAGTGTCCCCTAGAAGTGGTTTCATAAGTTACATGTGGCAGTTGCAGTTTTTCTGTGTTTGGTTGTGAATTGTGTATTTGCAGCTAAATGCTGCACATGTTGTCAAATTGGTTAAGATGTTTTCTTCATTTCCTTGTGTTTCGTCTATTTTTGTGTTTTCTTGAGTTGCAGTGCATTGAGGTCTTAAACTTTGAAATTATACTTTTGGAAATTTCCCTGGACATTTTATCTGAGATGTAGTGAAGTTGATCTGTGTAAATGCTGTCTTCAGGATCAGCCAGAGAGTCTTATTTATACACCGATTTAGGTGCAGTGTTGTCTGTTGCACCAGATTGTATATGTTGGAACCATTGTAAGCTGTTGCTTAATCATGGCTTGTACCAATGTTTCAAAACATAATAAAAAAGGTGCTTGTGGGAGACTCCTGCCCCACTCAGGTAACAAGGATGGAGGGAGAGTGGGTTGGCTTTGGAAACAACAGGTTTTATTACCATAAATCTGTGCCAGGTGTTGCACACAGAGAGAGAGAGACAGAGAGATAGACAGAGAGAGAGAGAGAGAGAGAGAGAGAGAGAGAGAGAGAGATTCCATTTTACATTATGCACTTTATATTATTATTATTACATTGTAATATATATAATATAATACATAAAAATGTTTTCCATAAATATTACCAACACAAAAAAAACCGTTTTATTCTTTCTGTATAGCCGGTACTGGTCCGGGCCCGGTGGTTGGGGCCCCTGGGTAAAGTTGACCCAGTTGACTTCAAAGAAATAATACCCAAAATCCAAATTTAACGTGATAATGCAATTTACTGTCGTCTCATGTGGTCGGAAAACTGTAGCTTCTCTTCATCTTCATCTGAGCCGCAGACAGAACATTTGTTCTGCATTTAAAGTCTCCTCTCAGGAGAGCCCGCTGCAGCTGGAGCGTGACGTCACACACATTCACAAGAGGGTAAGAGCACATTATCACTCCACTGGATTACATAAAGTAAATGAACAGTTCATATTGATATGCATCATAAATCATACTTTTAACCAGAACTCAAAAGACGTCTTTTAGATATTTTCTTTGCATAACCAAAAGCTCTAAATGGCTGCAACAACCTGTTTTTTTCTGCTTTTATCAGATTGCCTAGTTTTAAATTGTGTTTGAACTTGTTTCTATTTTAATCTTGTTTTTATTTCCACAACATCTATGCACATAACATAAGGTATGTTTATGCTTATATGTGTATACATGTCTGTCTGTCTTTGAGAAGCACTTTGGTGCAAAACCTGTTTGCTACATAAATGAATGAGGAGAACTGAGAGAGAAAAAGGAGAAAACAGAAGGTCAGATGCTACAAACACTCAAACCAGAGAGTCATATCTCGTAGAATTAGTTAGTATGTTAATCATCTGTCCCTGTGTCTTACGTCCAGTCTCGTCAGTCACTGTCTGTCTTTGCACTTCCTGTTTTATTTTGTACTTCCCTTTTGTCCCTCATTCCTGATCCCTTTACCTCCTTGTGTTTTCCCGCTCCTCGTCAGCGTCTGCCCCACCCCTGATTGTTTCCACCTGTGCCCACTCACCTCATGTTAAATAGTCCCGTCTCTCCTTGTCTTGTGTCAGTTCGTCTTGTTATGTCCTTGTGTCATGAAGCTGTGTACCAGCCTTATCAAGACATTTGTTGTAAATCCTCGTTGGGAGTTTTTGAGTTTGTACCATCGTTGTACTAGTAAAGTATTTTGCTTTACGCATTACATCTGTTTCTGGTGTTGTGCATTTGAGTCTTCCTACTCTGTGTCTGAGGTCGTGACACAGAGTATGTTGTCGAATGTTGTTGTCTGTGTCAGGAGCTTAATCTCTTCCTCCATTTGGCTCACTTTTTTTTGCACCAGTAAACTTCCAGCTCTCTGCTCTTCTTTTGCAGATCCTGCAGGCTGAGGCTATGAACCTGGAGGTCAGTGTTGCTCTGTGTCAGGAGCTTGATCTCAATCTGATCTTCCAGAGTCTTGAATTTTATTCTCCACTCTGCCCCGCACTGGATGATGTCACTTTCTTTCTCGATCAGTTTGGCCTTGCTCTTCAAATTCTGTGCTTCAAGAGCTTTCTTTTCAGTCATTATCATCATCCTTTTCCAGGACAACCTGACTCAACTTCCTGGCAAAGTCCTCTTGCAGAGTTTTGAGCTCGATGAATTCCTCTGCCTCTCTTACAAGCCATCAGTTTTTCAACTTTGCATTTAATTCCATCAAATTCTTGTTGTCGAAGGTCTCTCTGATCCTCTTGTTCTTTCCAGACAGCAGTGACCTGATTAAGCTCTGCCCTCCAGTGGCGTTTGACCGACAGGGTCTCATTCTGCTCTTCATGCTGATTTAGCCTCAGAAGGCAGATCACTTCATCTTTCTCTTTGATGTTGGTTTTCTTGTCAAAAAGTACTTGTTTCCTAATGGCTCTCTCTGACTGTAGAGCCTTGATTATATTATTTTTCTCCTGCTCCCAACTGAACTCCTTGGTGGCCATCTGCTACTTTAGGGCAGCATTTTCTGAGGCCAGCTCTTTGTTGTCATTTTAGAGACTAATGGAGCCAATAAGAGTCCAATAAGTCGAGTTGAGAAACTGCTTCTCAACTATAAGCCGCTCAGCTTGAAGCCGCCTCTCAACTCGAGAAGCGGCTCAAAGCCAAAGAAATAAACACCACCACCATGTGGATGAAAACACACTGAAAGGGACATAATTAAATACAAACTGACCTATTTTTTTATGTTTACTCATTTTAAGCTATTAGGCTGCAGCATGTTTTATTTATCTCAAAGTGGGCTACTTTTTTTATTCTTTTCATTTTCATATATTTTTTATTTTGTATATATGTATATTTATATATATGTATATTTATATATATGTATATTTATATATATATATATGTATATTTATATATATATATGTATATTTATATTTATATATATATTACCTGTTCTGTGTTTTATTTATTTCAAAGTAGCCCTAAACATGAAAGTGTATGTTTTCCTCCTCTTCAAAAGAGTTTGGCGTTTTCCTTTTGTTAAAACAGGTAAAAAATAGCAATACCATCCCAACAGTTTTCTTTTGTCAGTCTGTAATTTCATAAATGCAAAAAATGTATAACTATTTATAAAATGTATAAGCTGTGTTATCAAATATGTTTTGTGGCTCCAGACACATTTTATTTGGTGGACGAGGGGGCAAATTGGCTCTTTTGATAGTTGCGGTTGCCGTCCTTTGTTTTAGTGTGACTTTTTTCTATAGGGCTAGCAAAATAAGTAATTATTTATTTCCTCAACATTTGAATCGTGTTTTCACCAAAAATTGACCTATAGATGGCAGCTAACAAGTTAGGATGGTGAGAACAAAGATATTGGTAATAAACATTTAGGTTTTAGGATGGTTAAAATTGTTTGCAACACACCTGTTGGAAATCTAGACTGTACTGCACTTTTCTAAAAGAGATATTGTTGATTGTATAAATCTAGCTTTTTGTTTTATTTCCCCGCTGATTCAGTCACTGTCAATTCCTTTTTAGATGTGCTCATGGTAAATACTAGCATCAGAGGTCAGTTTTCTTCACATCTGACAGACTGGAAGCAGGATATGAACAAATAAGTGCAGTCCATGGCATTGCCTCCTCCTGATAAACTACAGTATGTAGCAGCAATACTATATGTGTGTGTTGATGCTAAAGAAAACCTAAAGCACCTCCTAAACATGACCAACAAAAACTAAATTATACAGTACTGTATATGTTGTAAATGACAGGGTGCTTTTACTGGAGTCTGAGAATGCTTGTAAGTGCTTAAACTGAGAGCTGAGGCACTTTAACTGCTGGTCGTTTTTTTTTGTTTTCCCTCACATGTAGAGCATGTGGTATTCAACAAGTCGAGCAGGCTCTGCAGCTTCTAATGCAATTACAGCTTTGATTATAGCTGTACTTAATATAATGACATAAGGTAAGTTATATTCTAATAATCAGTTGGTTAATGAGAAAATGTATCCACTGTATTTGATCCCTTTTAACACACACAGTGGAACAATGAAGAGCTCATGAACTAACCAGATTTGAGGCCAGAGTCTTTGGACTGTGGGAGGGAAGCAGAGCACTCAAAACAAAGCCATGCAAATAGAAAATATACTAACTCCACAGAGAGGCTCCAGTTAAACTCAGGACCTTCTTGCTGTGAGGCAAATATACATGGAGCCACTGTATTGTTTCATTTATAAAATGGTCCTCACCTGTAGTGATGTGTACTAACACCTGTAACCTCGGGATCTTTGGAACAGTATTATTTGCAAAGAGGAGCAGAAAAAGAGGACTATGCTGTCTTGTACCCGCTGGAGGATTAAGTTGGTCAGAGGCCTTTACGCTCCTCTTTGTGTTAAAAGTTATTTTAATTTAGCTTTAATGTTCTAGGAATATTACACTGTCAACACACACGCAATACACACATTGAGTCAACCTTTACTATAAGCCTTGAAATATCCATTCACTTTAGGGATTGTCTGTGGTGGACAGGGTTCAATGTTAATGTTTTTTTACACGTGCGCTGTCGGGCAAGCGGTTCAGAAATCAGTGCCTGATCAGCCCTGTGCATGTGCAACTCTCAACAGATATGAGCAGGAAGCGAAATGGCTCACTCTTACTACATCCGGAAAAAAAATTATGTGTCTAATTTAGAGATGCCCCGGTCACGTTTTATTTTGCTGCTGATACCGATCGTTTTTTTTGTTGTTTTATTAGGGTGGCTGGTATTGCTATGATCATTTTACGAAATGTTTATTCTAATCTTGAAATTTTAACATTAAACAAAGAAGGCATTTCAAGTGGATCAGATGTTTTTTCAGCACCCATAGACTCCCTCATAAATCCGTATTATACTGTTTTGCATGTTGTATAATGCTAAAGCATGCCTTTTATTTCTAGGTGTCTATTTTACTGAACTCTGTTTCAACTGGTCTTTCAGAGATATCATGTATTCAGTATGGAACGTTTTAAACAGTATAAGAACTTGTGTCTCATATTTAAGATTCTGCATAGAATGACACCTCCTTCTTTAAGCTACTCAAGGACAGAACCTGCAGGAAAATAGGGCGATCATATGGTCCCATTCAGAATCAGCAAAATTGGACAGTCAAAAAATGCCAATTTCTGTGAGAGCAGCAAACCTCAGGAATACTCTACCTATGGATATACGGAACTGCACTACATACTAGATACTTCAAACATGTTTCAAATCTATTCAGATATGTACTCCTGAATGATCTGACGTTTTTGCTCTAATTTCTTTATAGTGTAAACTTCTCACTCAATGCTTGAGTGTCTTGTTGGTTTAAGATTGGTAGAACAAAGTATACATTTCCTCCAGTTCATTTCATTGCAACTTATATACCTTAACTTGTATGCCTTGTATTTTATCATTTGTCAATTTTTATTTGAGTCTCAACTGCGGGAGCCAATTAGTTGTTGAGCTAACCCGGGCTGGCACATTCAAACGTCAATGTTGATTCATGTGCACTGCCCCCTATAAATAAACAAATACATTAAAAAAACATTAATGCCAGAAAAAACATTCATATTTTCTATTATCTTAAGAAAATACAGTACATAACTTCACTGTAACTTAAATTACACCTTGTGTGAATATTCTATACTATTCTATAATTTTCTTATTCTCAGCAACCCAAAAAAAACATTAATGCTAAGTATTGTCTCTGTATCCAAAGCTGATTATACGTTTATGCCATAGACCTGCTGCTGCCTTGACTAGAGTCACTGTAAAGCACCGAATGTGTATTAGTCCGCTGCTGAAAATAGTTCCAAACAAATTCTCTATTTCTTTTACATTTGCTATGGACTACAGTGAAAGCTGTTATAGGAAACAACTGAGCCTTTTTTTAAATAAAATGTTTATGATTTGGGCTTTGGGCTAACCCTCAGACAGGGTAATAAAGTACAAACCCTTTTGTGTCAAAGTCATGATTATGTCATGGTGGGGGCAAAACAAAGTAAAGGCTGGAGGAAATCAAAAATGACCTCAGAGTAGTTGTTTTGTTGGTTGTCAGGATTGAAGTAGTAATAGCTTCAACTTGACATTTTATTGCATACCATGTATTATAAATCGGAGACGACTATGGTTAAACGCGGTAAGACGCAACGATTGGACTGAAACAAACAGCAAAAAATGTAGTTTTTGTAGTGCACACCTCATCAGATAAGGTTGAATAAAGTATTTTCTGTTGTTAGTATGGATATGTTTTGAACGTTTTGTCATTCCCACCTAATCAGAAATTGTGGAACTAGGAATAAGGAAAAGGAATAATGTTAGGAGATTTCTCTCATAAGTCTCTTGGCGCATTAACTAACTTTGTTAACTGATGCTCTAAAACAGAGGACACTGTTGAAGTGTTCTCTCCCTTTCTACAATTACCATAGGTGCAATAGTTAAAGGGAGTCATAATGAGTATAATTGCTGAGTGCATATTATGTACTTTTGCAATAAAAACATTTAGGAACTACTCTTTTAGGCTACTTATAACATTTTATAATCATGTTTTATATGTTTAATGTATTCGTGCCTCTTTGGTTAAATAAAGACACATTCATGAAAAAAACGAATAAGTGTAAACATGGCATGTATCCCATGCAGTATGAATGTCACTTTTAACCATAGGTCTTAATATCAAAAATATCCGTTTTTTCAGATGGAAAGTGGCCCAACAACATAACCCGGAGGCCATGCCATGAGTCTTTGATGTGGCTGTCCTTTCAGGCTTTACTGGAGTCTTCATTTCAGAGTTCTTCAAAATGTTGTATGCCTCTCTGATCTATACAGTAAAGGTTACTTACCAGGGGGTCATTAACTCTAACACGCAGGTCTTATAGGCCAGATGTTTGTCGTAAATACATCTCCAACTCCCCAACAAGGTAACCATGGGTTGCTCATTCCATGATGAAAATGACAGATTATTGACTGACTTCTTGATCAAAACTGTATGAGATTGTTTCTGCTGTAAACAGACAGAATTCTGGGACCTGTAGAATTTACCCGAAATGACTGTTCCCACTGCTAACCACAGGTTTTGTGAAACCAACCAGGACTGAAATCATTTACATGAGCTCTTCTAAAAGACAGGGTGGATGCTCAACAAGAAGTACAATTACAGGATGTAGCATATAGATACAAGTATGGCAAAGGTAATAATGCTGAAGCAATGCTCTTATCTTTTCAGCTTATTTTGTGCTTTAGTGCACATTGCCAAAAAGAAAATGCAAATAAGCAAATGAACACAAAGTAATTACAGAGCTGCACAGGTATCTGGCGCCCTTAAGGCAACATTATGTAACTATTTTACCTTAAAATAACAGCTTCAAAATCATTTGATGCTCCACTGACTTGTAACAGGGTGAATGAGAGCAGGGTGAGGGTGACTCTGTCAGTCCCACTCTGCGCCCTGAACTGTTCTCGCACTATATAACTTTGGGTAGCGGGTCTTACAATCTTACTAGAGAAATATTCAAGAATTTGTGGCACTAACTTCATTTTGGTGAACCTCGTTCATATTTTATGGAGACAATGTTTTCTGGTTTTCCATCTGATATCCTCCGGCTGCTCTGCCTCAACACCTGGTGATTTACGGAGTTTCCAGTTAGACAGAAATCTTTACTTGTTGCTAAAGTAACGCTAACCGCTAACTGCCGCTAAAGTATAACTGTTAGCTAATGGGAAGACAGATGGTCCACTACATTTGAAAGTTATTACTAAAATCATGTAATTGGAGAATATATTAATAGTAATTGTCTGGTAGATATATATAGAGAAATTTAAATCCAGGGGGAAAAAATACTCTGCTGCTGATTCAGATTTGGAATTTGTCTAAGACTTTGCAATTTCAAAAGCCCATTTAACTTATAACTGTATAATAGAAATGAAACTAAAAAAAGGAAAAACAATGGCCACTGGAAATGTATTTCTAACATTGTAAAAAATAAGGAATTTTACACAAAGATAAAATAAATAATTAACTGAAATGAAGAGTACTGAGACCATAGTCAATTACTGTAATATATGGGTATATATTTGTCAAATATAAAATAAGAGAGATTTTCTAATTCAGTGAGGAAATAATTAAGGAAAGAAGAAAGTAACTTGTTACAGGAAATCCGTCAGTGCTGCTGTAAAGGCTGAATTAATTCGCCCTGCACAAAGACTCTTTTTGCTTTAGCATTCCTGATGCATTTTTTCCAAAAAGTGGGAGGAATTGTTGTTTTATTGCAAAGTGATTATGATCTATGCAAATTTGTGTGACAAATGAGAATACAATAAAGTGGCAAAGGCCATTCCATCAGAAATTAGGCCACTTTGTATTGAATGTATCAACATAAGAAGCAAGCATTTCAATATTAAGTATATTATAAATGTCTTAACAATACAATACTAACCCAATCACCTGAAAAGAAAATATGTTCTTTAAGAATGTAGTGATGAAGAAGCAGAGAAAATAAGGAAACAATATTTAGCCTATCCAATCCTAGCCTATCCATTGTCATTTAAAATGTTGAGACATTTATTCATTCAACAACTTCTTACATACAAGATTTCATTGGGATAACAACTCATGTAGATTCGGCGAGAGATATTGAGACTGTAGAACATATTTTCTTTCAGTGTGAACAGGAACTTTGGCTTGCATTTCAGAGCTGGCTTCAATGTAAAAGTACTGTATATTGCTACACCCTCTAAATATGATTTTGATTGAAGCTGGAGTACTTATGAAGGAGAAAAACTGAGGAAACACTTTATTTAAAAATGCATGTATTTCCATATCAACGGATGGAAGAATGAACTCAAAATATTTGTAATATTGCTTCAATGCGTGACAGACAAAAACGCCCTGAAACTTTTTTCATTATTGGACTTGTTTATGTTTCTTGAGTATGTTCCTCACTTTTTGTTAGAGCAAGAACAAAGAAAGAAAGAAGTGTCAGTTTTTAAAATTGTGAAATTGTTTTCTGTGCAGAGTTTGGAAACTTTGAACAAAAGCTGATAGGCAAACAATTGGAAAGGACATTTTCTACAGAATCAAGGCAACTCTTCTTTGATTCTTTGTCGTGGTGGTGGTAATGACATTGGCTTGATGTAAGAGTTCTCACGTGGCCTTTTGTAGGAAGTACAAATTACTTTGTATCCGCTGTGATTATAGAGTTTAATTTTGTATGAAAGAGTAGAGAAGCTGTACTGAAACAACGTTTCAATAGAAAAGCAAAACAGGTTTGTTTGTATTGTGATTCTATGTTTCATTATACATACAATACATACAAATGCACCCCCTGATATTATTGATAGTATATTGGCTCTTGAACCACAAAAACAACATTTTGCTACACTGACAGAGAATCTCCAGTCACTCCCACACAACCTATCAAGAACAAGAATAAGAGCAAAACAGACCTGTTTAATTAGTAATAAATGTAATTACTCTACTGCCACAACAAGCAGTTGTCAGCGAACATTTTGTAGATGCATTTTCCACACAGGCCAGGTGCCAGGATGAAGTCACTGAGGGGGCTGTTCAAATTTGCAAGGGGGCAATTTATAATAAAATGAATTGATTTAACCATGCAATCGCATCAAAAAATGCTAAATAACAACAATATAAGGCTATTATTTCAAAGTAATTGAAAGACAGACAGTAGTTGTAGTGTTACTACAACTACATCGCTTTTCTCAGCGCAGCACATACACATGCACCACAGTACACACGACAAACAGCGCTATCGCGAAACAGCTCAGCGATGGTCACATGTACTGTATCTTGGCCAGCTTGCTTATAATTGAGAGGTTGGTTTAGAGGTTGGTATAAAAAAAGGTTGGTTCACCCAAATTACAAAAATATATCTTCTCACTTACCTCTCATAGTATATAGCCACGCATAAAGTTAGAATTGTTTAAATATAACTTTAATTTTAATAACTTTTGACCTCATGGTGGCATTTTCCGAAAAGTCAGGGGATCCCCAATAGGATTCATTTTACATTTTTAAAATATATTTTTTATATATATATATATAAAATACTTGAGTCTTCAATCAACTCTTGTCTTACCTTCACTAAAACAACCTTCTTGATCCGCAATAATCTGGTTTCAAGACAGGTCACTCAACTGAGACTGCTCTCCTCACTGTCACTGAGGACCTTCACACTGCTAGATCAGCCTCCCTCTCCTCTGTTGTCATCCTTCTGAACCTTGACACAGTGAATCACCAGATCCTCCTTTACGCCCCTCTAAAAACTTGGAGTCTCTGGCTCTGCTCTCTCCCTGCTCGAATCCTACCTAAAGGACCGCAATTACAGGGTAACTTGGAGAGGGTCTCTGTTGGATCCTTGTCAACTCACCAGTGGGGTTCCTCAGGGCTCAGTCCTGGGTCCCTCCTCTATTCTCTATACACTAATTAACTTTCCTCTATCATTCACTCTCACGGCTCCTACCACAGCTACGCAGACGACACTCAACTGATTCTGTCATTTCCCAGATCTGAAACCCAGGTGGAGGCACGCATCTCGGTTTGTCTGGCTGATATCTCTTAGTGGATGTCCACACACCACTTGAAACTCAACCTCGACAAGACCGAATTGCTCTTCCTTCCGGGGATGGACTCTCCCATCCAAGACCTTACTATCAACATCGGCACCTCGGTTGTTTCCCCGACTTGGAAGGAATCTGGGTGTGACACTGGGTGACCAATTATCCTTCAATGCCAGCATGGCTGCAACAGCCTGCTCCTGCAGATACACTCTCTACAACATCAGGAGGATACGTCCCCTTCTGACCTAGAAGGTGACACACGTTTTGGTCCAGGCTCTTGTCATCTCACGGCTTGACTACTGCAACTCACTCCTGGCTGGACTACCAACATGAGCCATCCGACCTCTACAGCTCATCCAGAATGCAGCAGCCCGACTACCAGTGGATGCCCGAATCTGCTTCAAGACTCTGGTGCTGGCCTATAGGCTGTGAATGGATCAGGCCCTTGCTACAGCCAGGCCACGGTCAAACCACACACCCCAGCTCGCTCACTTGACTCTGCGTCGGCCAATCAGCTCACTGCTCCCTCATTGCGAGTGGGACCCAGATACCCTCAAATAAAACCTGCATGTTTGCTATCCTGGCTCCAAAATGGTGGAACGAGCTACCCATTGATGTCAGGTCAGCAGGAACTCTTCACATCTTCCATCGCAGACTGAAAACCTATTATACCCTATCATTAAGGGCCGTCCACGGCAAGGACGATAACTATAAAACTATCGTTATAAAAATGGTTCTAACTTAAGTGGATGGTGGAGGCCTCGTCATGACTTCAGAGCGATTATATGAACGATAGAAACACTGACAGCCAATCAAAATCTCTCCTCACCGTGGTAATGAAAGACACAGAGCAACAGGGCTGTGCGGCACACCAGCGTCACCTTCAGACAGTTTTCTTATTCTTATTATTCATATTCTTATTAATAAGATAAATAAAAGCTAAATCAAGTGCTTTTTAATTGTTGTAGGCCTATCTGCCGTTTCTCACTATGTCTTTTATGTAGGCTAATTAATGGTATTTAGGAAACACTTTTTAGATGGTCTACTCTAATTACTTAGTCAATAATACAACTTATTAAATGTTTATATAATGTAATATAAGGCTGCAAATTACACATAAAAACATAATTTTACCTAAGACATACTGCCAAATGTTTTTTGGCAGTGACAGGGTCTCTGATAATCAATATCCATCTTGGTGCTCTGACACAGCTGGAGCGTGCAGCACGTGCTTGGCGGTTCACAGAACGTTATCCTTCATCAGTGTGGACGCTCCAATCGTTATTGTTATAGTTATTCTGCTTGGTGTGCACGGCCCTTAACATGCATGCAGTTTCTTTTAAAATAAACTTCTAACGTAGGTTTACTTACACAACAAAACTACTTTGTTAATTTTAGGCAACAAAAGTATGGGTTAGGTTAAAAGGTTTCAGTTCAAATAAGTATGTTGGTTACGTAAAATACCCGGCGTTCATTAAGCCTAATAGTCTAATAAGTCTAATAGTGAAGCTGGTGGGTTAGACATTGGAGAAAGTTAAAAGCCTGGTGCTTCTCAAACAGTCGCTTCAGGGTATCAGACACCGAGCATCAGTGTTTGACGAGTTGGGAGTGAGACCAGGTACGGACAACAGACAGACATCATCATCCTTAGCAGGCATTTAGACTGAAGTGTGATGAAATACAAATGAAGGGGGGATTGAATAATACATCCGAGAGTTTAAAGTCTTATCCAAAGTCAAATTGGTTCATAATATTACTTGACAAGAATTTCCAACAATGGAAAGTTATCACAGCGACAATAATTTTAATGAGATCAACAGTAAAGTCACCTTATAAAACACAAAAGAATACTAAATCTATGCATTTCAGAACAAAGGTTTGATGCTCCTATTGTGATGAATGGAGATCTAATTAATACAGTGCAACATTAGAAGAACAGTACTTTGGAAATCGGACAGCAGCTCATGTGAACACCTTGTTTCTCCTTTAACGACAAAACATTTTTTTCTACAATCCACTATGTGGTCTACATTGGATTATGGAGGAAAAAAAGTAGAATCGTTGTCAATAATCACAAAAAATAAATAATTCAGAAACAACATGTGACAACATGTCAACGGGTGCGCTCACACAGGGAAATGACGGCGGAAAAATTAAGAGAGGGAGCGTTCTTTCGGAGTGCAAAACAGTTTATTGAACGCGGCCCGGTCTCCGCCTCGTCTTGTCTCGTCCTGTTGGGTCCCGTCTCTCCGATATGAACCCAGCCTACTGCAAGACAGAACCAGGTCATCGGCGTGCTTTTATTGTGCGACTGATTACCTGATTCCGTCCAGCTGCCTGGCCTCCAGCTGAACCCCTCCCATCTCCTCCCCAGCCACCACACCCCACTGCCACACACCCCCACCGCCCACCGGCCGCAAGCTGACTCCCCCCCTCCGCCGAACGCGAGAGAAAATCAGCCACAACCATCTGGTTACCCAGCCTGTGGATCACCTTGAAGTTAAACGGCTGTACTGCCCACCGTATGGCGAGGCACTCTTTTTCCACCGTACTGTAGTTCACCTCCCGCTGAGCCAGATTCCGGCTAATGTACAGTACGGGGCGGTCGACCCCCTCCACCTCCTGGGACAAAACGGCCCCCAGCCCGCTGTGCGAGGCGTCGGTCTGTAAAACAAACGGGAGAGCAAAGTTAGGGGAAAACAGGAGCGGCTCCCCACAGAGAGCTTGCTTTACCCTCTCAAACGCCCGCTGACACTGCTCCGTCCACTGGACCGGATCTGAGGCACCCTTTCGGGTCAGGTCAGTCAGGGGGCTGGTCAGCTCCGAAAACCCCGGAATGAACCGCCGGTAATAGCCCGCCAGCCCCATAAACCTCCTGACCTCCTTTTTTGTCTTGGGAGCCGGACAGGCGGCAATGGCCGCGGTCTTCTCCAGCTGCGGCTGCACCTGCCTGCCGCCCAAGTGGTACCCCAGATACCGTACCTCCCTCCGTCCAACCGCACACTTCCTCGGGTTAGCCGTGAGCCCCGCTCTCCTCAGGGACTCGAGTACTGCCCCCACCTGCTGCATATGCTGCTCCCACGCCTCACTGTGGATGATGACGTCATCCAGGTAAGCAGCAGCATATGCTGAGTGTGGTCGCAGCACCCGGTCCATGAGCCGCTGGAAGGTGGCAGGGGCTCCAAATAATCCGAACGGAAGCGTCACAAATTGGTACAAGCCGTACGGTGTGGAGAAAGCCGTTTTTTCCTTAGACTCTGGAGACAGGGGAATCTGCCAGTAGCCCTTGGTCAAATCCAGTGTCGTGTAAAAACGAGCCGTGCCTAGCCGATCCAGGAGTTCGTCGACCCGGGGCATCGGGTAAGCATCGAACTTGGACACCTCATTCACCCTGCGATAGTCCACACAGAACCGTACTGACCCATCGGCCTTGCGCACCAGTACGACGGGACAACACCAGTCACTGTTGGACTCTTCTATTACGCCCATCTCCAGCATAGCCTGAAGCTTTGCCTGAACAATTTTCCTCTTGTGTTCAGGCAGCCGATAGGGCCGTGAGCGCACCGTCACGCCCGGGGGTGTCTCTATGTGGTGGTGTGCGAGAGTGGTGCGCCCGGGCAGGGGGGAGAACACATCGGGAACAGCCTTTGCAACGCGACCACGTCTGCCCTCTGACTCGGTGAAAGATGTCACAAGAGACTGGGGCTGATTTGTCCGTCTTTTCTACCTCTGGTCCCAACTCATCTTTCTCCATCACCGTAGTCGCCAGAGAGGCAGAGGCCACCTCCCTCCATTCTTTTAGGAGATTGAGGTGGTAAATCTGTGCCGCTCCCCCCCTGTCCGATCGCGCCACCTCGTAATTGACGTCCCCCACCCGCCGTGTGAGCACAAAGGGCCCTTGCCACTTTGCGAGTAATTTGGAGCTAGTGGACGGGAGCAATACAAGCACTTTATCTCCCGGTGTAAATTGACGCAGTCGCGACCCTCTGTTATATAGGCGCTGCTGACGCTCCTGAGCCTGGAGCAAATTCTTCCGTGATACCTGACCCAGTGAATGGAGTTTTGCTCTCAGGTCCAGCACGTATTCAATTTCACTTTTGCTGGAGCTTGGACCCTCCTGCCAGTTTTCTTTTAGCAGGTCCAACAACCCCCGTGGCTTCCTGCTAAACAATAATTCAAAGGGAGAAAATCCCGTGGAGGCCTGGGGAACCTCCCACACTGCGAACAACATAGGGTCTAACCATTTATCCCAATTACGGCTGTCCTCGTGAACGAACCATGTTCTTAAGCATTTTGTTAAACCGCTCCACCAGCCCGTCTGCCTGTGGATGATAGACACTAGTCCGGATGGAGCGGACGCCCAGTAGCGCATACAGTTCGCGTAATGTGCGTGACATAAAGGACGTGCCCTGGTCAGTTAAGATCTCTTTCGGGATCCCAACTCAGGAGATAACGTGAAACAGTGCCTGCGCCACACTCTTGGCTGAGATGGTACGCAGCGGCACTGCTTCGGGATATCGTGTTGCGTAATCCACGAGAACTAACGCAAAGCGTTATCCCCGTGCACTCCGGTCTAATGGCCCGATGAGGTCCATGCCAATTCTTTCGAATGGTACCTCAATTAATGGTAACGGGCGCAAAAGCGCTTTTGGGGTGGCCGGCGGGTTAACCAGCTGACATTCGCTGCAGGACACACACCACCGCTTCACGTCCGCACGGATGCTCGGCCAATAGAATCGGGCCATGATCCAGTTCAGTGTTTTGTCATACCCTAGATGACCGGACATGGGGTTGTGATGAGCCACCTGGAAAATCATTTCCAGGCCGGCTGCTCGGCACCAACAACTGGGTGTTTTCCTCCCCTGTTTGTATATCCCGGCTCACCCGGTACAACCTGTGCCTAATGACCGTGAAGTGCGGGTGAGTGAGCGGTGCGTTCGGGTGCAGTGGGGAACCATCGATGCTTACGACCTGGTCGAAAGCATGACGGAGGGTTTCATCCCTCGACTGTTCGAGGGGGAAATCCTCCACTGGACGCACAGGCTGGGACGGGGAAGCTTCGCCCCGAGCCTCCGCCCCCTCCCCCTCGAAGGGCCCCTCCTCCTCCGAAACCCCACTCAACACCTCACACAACTCACATGCCCCTACTGCACGGGAACGCACCCCCATAGCTTTCCCCACTAGCCTATGGAACCCCAGCCAATTCGTTCCCAGAATTAGGGGAAGTACTAAGCGTAAGGCGAGTACTAACTCCAGCCTTAACCCTATGTTTTTGTCCCCTGAACGAAATGGTAATAGTCACCACCGGGTACTCGTGAATATCACCATGAACACACCTCACCCACGACGCTTCCACCAATGCCCCGGGCCGAACCAAGCGCTGGTGGATCATGGTCCTCCCTCATGCTCCGCCGGGGAAGGGAGAGATGGTCCTCCGCGAGGACGACGGCGGCCTCTAGGCTGATGGGCCGGTGGCACTGGACCCAATCGGCCGTGGAGGAGGGTAACCCGCCGACAAACTGTTCCAGTACCACCTGCCCTGCAACGTCCTGTGCGGAGTTGCTCCCTGGCTGCAGCCAGCGCCTCGGCGCCTCTGAGAGCCGCTGCGCGTAGGGGAAGGGCTGGCTGCCGTCCTCGAAGGGGTGCCCCCTGAACCGGCGGCGATGTCCCTCCGGCGTGCTTCCCAGCCGGTCCAGGATGGCCCTCCTCAGCTGGTACGTCTGGCGAGAGGAGTTGGCAGTGTGGGCTGCCAACTGTGCTCCCCCAGACAGCAGGGGTAGCAGCCGCATCCCCCACTCCTCCCTCGGCCACCCGCACGCCGCTGCCGTGCCCTCGAAGATCTCCAGGTATGCCTCCGGGTCATCCTCGGAGGTCATCCTCAGCATGGCGACGTGCGGCGGTCGGGCCGGGTTTGTACAACCCTCACCCTCCCGAGTGGCCGGGCGCTGCAGCAGCTCCCGCAGGAGAGCACGGTCCTCACTCTGAGCGGCTGCAGTCTCCGCGAGAGCCTGGCTTAGCTGCCACTGTAGGGCGGCCGTGCCCTCCTGCATCACGGCGAGGAGCGCTTGCTCCAGCGGACTGGGTGGGGATTCCCCCCCCGACATGGTCCCTGTTCAGGTGCCAAATGTGAGCGGGTGCGCTCACACAGGGAAATGATTAAGAGAGGGAGCGTTCTTTCGGAGCGCAAAACAGTTTATTGAAGGCGGCCCGGTCTCCGCCTCGTCTCCGTCTCGTCCTGTCGGGTCCCGTCTCTCCGACATGAACCCAGCCTACTGCAAGACAGAACCAGGTCATCGGCGTGCTTTTATTGTGGGACTGATTACCTGAATCCGTCCAGCTGCCTGGCCTCCAGCTGAGCCACTCCCATCTCCTCCTCAGTCACCACACCCCACTGCCACACAACACAATACACTGTATATACTGTAAGTGTGCGATGTTGGATGACACTAATGTCAGCCCACACACAACCTTGGGGCAAAGTTACTCAACACAAAACCATAATTACATAATGGCTTTACTTCTTGAGAGCTGAAGATATGTTGAGAAACACTAATGTTGTGATATTCAGAGAGGGGCGAGAATCTCACCATGTTACTATGAATAGGACAACATTTGCTGAATTTGTGGTAAACATCAGCATGGGGTTGAGGATTACAAGGTTTAATAGTTAGCTCATGAGATCCATGTGCGTTTGAAGGCTTCTGTTTGTGCCATTCAGGCCTCAACTTGTTAACAGTGGACGATTGGTGTGGGATGTTAGGAAAGAATGTGTCTTGACCACAACCTGTCTGACAGCACCAACATGCCATCACTCACCTTTTCTCTGTTCACATGTTTTCTTGGCAAACGTATGCCTGTGGCTCATTAATTGCCTTATTAATTGTTCGTTGTTAAAAGACACTTATCTGGATCCAGGAAGGTAACGCAGACTGCGCAGTGCACCTGGTAATTATCTGTGGATAATGGTTATATGAGAAAACCCAAAACAAAGAATAAGTAAAGGAACCAGAAAAAACGACTATTAGCACAAGCTTCATTACCGTCAACAGAAGTAGAATATGCAGAATATCCTGCCAGCAACAGCTGACAAGATGTACAAGATGAGTCATTTCCAAAAAAGATAACTGTCAAAGGGAAATAATTACAGGCAAGGGCCGGGTGTCTGTCTCCTCCTACCTATAGAGGGGGAGAGGCCCGGCTCATGTATATAAATACTCATTTCACGACAGCTAAAGGAACTTTATCCTTAGAGCACATCCCTCCAGACCCTGAGCCAGGTAAGTGCTGGAGATCCCTGCAGTCAAAGGAGGGCGTATGTTACTGTCACTATAGATGAAAGCTTGACTGTGTGACATTACTCCTTTAATCAGCACCACAGTATACCTGCGCTCCTGGCTAATATATGTTATTGAATTTGTAATCATTTATTGGATTTTTTGAGTATTTTCCAATTTGTTGGAGTGTATTTTTGTCGATCATTTTTAACTCTGTTCTTAATTCATTTCAGCCTTCATAACCACAAACACAATGACAGGTTAGTGCAACACACAAGGCATTTTTTTCACTGTGTATTATCACAGGGCAGGATTCATCCGCAATGTTTGCAAAATGCCATTCTCAGTAATTGCACAAGACTTGTTTTCTCGAGATACTAAGAGCTCATCGATCGATGATGTCTTTTTATTCTACAGATGCAAGCTTTCAGCAGGAGTTCCTGGAAGCCCATAACGCCTACAGGGCGAAGCACAGCGCGCCACTAATGACCATGAACAGCGAGATGACTGCTTCAGCTCAGACATGGGCAGATCACCTGCTGGCAATAAGCACCCTGAAACACAGTGGCAGTCAGGACGGAGAGAACATCTACAATATGTGGAGCTCATCGACCATTAATTTGACAGGTGGATTATAGAAGAAGCATTTCAGCCCATTAGGTGCTGGTGGTCTAGTGGTATAGTAGTCAGGCTTTTCAGGAAGTCTGTGAGTTGAATACCAGACTGCCACCATAGTTCTTGTGAGTAAGGCACTTAAGTTGCTCCAGGACTGTCCCTGTAGTTAGTTCACTGTAAATTCCTCTGGATAAGAGCATCTGATAAATGACCTGTAATGTATTTTCTTTTTCCTCCTTTTCAACATTTGCCTAGTTATTCAATCTAAATGTACAAACCACATTCCTTCCTTTATTTCAAGCTGATTGATTTATTTGTCCACCTGCTAAGGTAACTTTTAAAAGAAGAAATACCACACATTAATAAGGCAATAAAACACACTCTTGCTTAAGTCAATACACTCCAGGGTTTTACTGCTTCAGCCTTATTTGTTCTGGTATGAACAGTAGCTCATGGCGGCTAATGTCAGTTACTTTAAGACATTTCTGACTCAGTTTATCACTCTTCTGTACTTCTTGAAGTTTGCTGGTTAGCTAAACTGTGCTTCTCTGACTTTGGGATTGAAATCAAACAATGAGACAATATCTCCTCCCAGATCGGCTCTGTTTAGGCTATAAAAGCCAAACTTGAACTACCAATTCAAATGTTCATATTATGTTCATTTTCTTAATTTTTTTCTTTTTCATATTTTAGGGAAAGAAGCTGTAGATTTGTGGTACAGTGAGATCAATGAATACAAATGGAGCAGCCCCGGATACAACAAGAAGACTGGTAAAGCACACCATCAATCCATAAATACAGATAGATTTGAAATGTGTAGATCAGTAAAAAAAAAAAGAAGGTAATGTTACATACACGTGTATATCTGCATGGGCAGAATATGTATCACTTGAAGATTGAACAATAATAATAAATTGATTTACCACTTTGTTATTTTGCTCTGTAATCATTTGTTACGTGAAGTGCAAAAAACGATCAAGGTTTATACCAACCCTATGTTGTCATTTCTATGACTGTAAGTTGTCTGTAGATCTACATGTAATACAACATTGGAAGATAGCATCTCCTTTTTGAAGTTATACACCTGGCACCACACTTTGAACCGACACTGTTGCGTTTCCTGCTGCAGGTCATTTTACTCAGGTGGTGTGGAAAAACAGCAGTGAGCTGGGCGTGGGTATGGCCACCGATGGCAACAAGGTCTTTGTGGTTGGGCAGTACCGGCCAGCTGGCAACATGAAGATGCCAGGATACTTCGAGACAAACGTCCTCCCAGGTAACATATTAATACAATTTTGCATAAAATGTTGTCTGAATAGGAGATTTACCACATTAGCTCACAAGGCATCAGACGTCAACTTTACAAGTGTGCATCTCCAGAGGGAAACGTGAAGTGTCTGCTTAACCTTTGAGAATGTTCTTGTCCAGACATCTTGTAAATGCCAAATAATCACGAATACAGGTTATGATTTTGTCCAAACTAGGACGACGTCACAAAAGTGGTGGAAAGTAACTAAGTTAATTTTACTTGAGGACTTCCATTTTATGCTACTTTATACTTCTACTCCACTACATTTCAGAGAGAAAGATTGTACTTTTTACTGACATACATTTAATTGACAGCTTTAGTTACTAGTTAGTTTAAAGATCAAGGTTTTACATTGAAGGCCTATGATCCACCTATGTATTATGAATAGGATGTGAACTGTGATATTGCTAAAAAATGTTGTCCAATTTGAATAGCTTTATTAAAATAATATAGTAATAATACAACAATATATACATTAAAGTTTACACTCTGAAAGGGACAAGCATAAAGATTACTTCTTACTTTTGATACTTTGATACTAAGTATTGTGCTGCTCATTCTCGTGCTCCATAAGTGATATGTAAATGCACTCAACTTAATTGTACCAAAGTTAGAGTTATCAAAGAATGTGTTGTAAGCTTGTAGTTGTGGTTCACAATGTTTTTGTACTTTTTCACATGGCAACATTTTTTTTCATGACTAACCAGTTTGTGTTTTGTTCTTTGAATAAACCTGGTGCCACAGCAGAAAGCTAAATATCTTCTGCTCACTGTATGTAAGGCAGATGCTTCAGTCAGCTAGCAAGATGTTACTGTTTCTTATCCCATGCAAGTTGTAAGAATACATTTTTCCTGCTTCTCATGTTTACACTCCATCAGTTGAACATTTGCATGTCACTTTCCAGCGTAAAGGCTGTGCATTTTACAGCTGGCAGAGAGGTGGGTGGAGCCGGAAGCACCTCCAGTGTGGGAGGTGGAGTGAGCCCGAGCACATCGTGCACACTGCTGTAGATGACCATTCTTACAACCTCCAACACACAGTTGCTAAATGTTCCATCTTGTAAAAAAGGAAAAATCTAATAAAACATAAAATTGCCTTGACTCAAAATGCTTTTAATTGTATTGAGGCTCAATATAAAGTAAATCAGTTTATGCATTACAGAGTATGAAAATCTCCCCCACAGCATTAATGCAATTAGCACTGAGCTATGCACATTATTATCCACCAAATATCACTGATTCGATTCATTTCAATAGATCAATAGACAAATGACTGAATAAAGGAACGACCGGAATAAATAATTGGGAAAATGCGGATGCTTCAGGCATGAGGGCTCTCTCACACTGTATACATTCTAAGGATGACGTAAATGTGCTCTTATTCTTGGAATTAAGACTAACTGCCGTGCCATCTTGAGACTTGGTGTTAGTTCCCCCTTTTTTGTGTGAAAATAGGATTTAAAGGCAGTTTAAAGGTAAGGTAGGTGAGCGTTAGAGAATGGCGCCGCATGTCAGAAGGCTCAGTAGATTAATGACAACACAGGCTGACACCCACTGCCTCATACTGAATCAAAATATATACTGGGAATACTGGGATTCCATAGGAAGGCTCACCCAACTTTTGTACATTTCGCTACGTATTGATAATTGTCCTGAATGATTTCAGAAGGCACCAGAGGTCTACCCAGTCACTTAGGAGTGACCAGCAGAGGCAATTACACACTTTCCATATTTTGTACATGAGTTCATGACATGATTCAGCATGAATACATTCAAATGTTCACATGTCAGTGTTCTTCTTAATGTTCACATCTATATCAAAAATAAAAAGTGTAAACTTTATAGAATGAATGAAGTTCTCTGTTTTGGAAAAGAACACATAAATAAGCAATTGATTGACATACAAACATTGTATAGGACCTCCACAGAGAAGAATCATTGCTAAGCATCTTTCTTCAACCTTTTTAAGATTTTTACGAATAATATCCCAAATAGCATGTATGGATATTATTATTGAAATGTTTTTAGGGCTGTGAGAGCTGCATCACGTCAGCCATCACAGCCCTAAAAACATTTGAAGGCCGGATATTGGCTCATTCAGAGGAAAGGCATTGTGGGTAGACACGGTTGTAGTCCTTATTTTACAGCACTTAGAAGTCACTGCAGTCAGAATTGAAGAATTAAACTCTTTATTGCAAAACTGTCAATTGATACACACCTTCTTTCAACAACAATAAAGCTGGCACTGATTTCGTTTGTGATCCCTTTCCATGCAGCTTGGTCTAAACTTGTGATCGTGGTGCTCTCCTTACTAGAAGTTCTGATTTTACTTTGTCTGACAGCAGCAGCATTTTCGCTTTAATATGTTTCCATTTGAGCCAGTTTATATAAATAAGTAGATAAGCTGTCTTGCAAAATGCATGGATTTTGACTATACGTTATCTTTAATGGTTGTTTTTAATTAAGGTGCGGTTAAGAAGAGAACGCAAACGCAGTACACACAGGCAGACAATAACAAAAAGCGAGTTTTAATAAACAAAAGTGGAAATACAAAAAAACAGGTATAAAGCAAAAGCTGAGGGTGCAGGCTAAAATAAAAAATAAACAGAAACAACCAGGATGGCAGGATGGAACACCAGAATAGACAGGAATAAACACAGAAGGACTGACCACACCAGGAAACAAAGATGGCGAACCGACAAGTAACAGTGGGACAGACAGGTGTATATATATATATATATATATATATATACACACACACACATACACACACATACATTAATCATATGAACAGGACACAGCTGGAGGAGGCAGCAAAGACAAAAGAGCAGCAGGGTGATTAGACACAGAAGGATCAAATCAGGGTGGGGCAAACACATCACAGAATGTGGGAAAACACAAAGACAGGAAGTAAAACTCGACATGACACAAGGAGAGTGTACTTTACAAAATAAAACAGGAAACAGGAAAAAAAGAAAGCCAGGATCATGACAGTTTTCTCAAAATTAGTATTTCTTTCTCATTGATCCAGAAATCTCCACTTCAGTAGCATTTACATACACTAAACGTTCCAGTTTCCTCCCTATCCATACTCTATAGAGGGGTTTGTTCTCATATCATTCAGAGCCTGAATAATAGAGCATTTTACCACTAAAAACATGGCGGAAATTGATTTTATTTTTATGGCTGTTGACAGTATTTTCTGATTTATGGAGTGATACAAAGAGATATCCATAATCCCTTCTGTAAAAACCTTTGACTCTAATATGTCAACAAAATGAAACAAGAATTTTAACATACAATTTCAGAAAACATGTTATATCATTTTTTTTAATCTTAATTTCAAAATCAAAAATTGCTCATTTCAAATCCAAAAACAAACAAACTTTATGAAAAATTAGGCCATAGATCAAAAACAAGTGTTTTCAACAAAGTGTAAATAGCTTGAGCTTCTGTGGCATACACTGTCCATGTAACAAAATATTCTAAAAGGTACCACTATGTGGCAGCATCACGCAACAGAGCATGCTTCTTTACTCTGCACGTTGTGTAATAAAAAGATGTAGACAACTGGAAATCTAGTGCTTCTAAAAAACTCTGAAAGTTGCATATTCACTTACAAACCAACAACCTAAATAAAGATTATCTTATTTAGTGTTTACTTACCTTTGTTATCTGTGACTCAAAGAGATTTGACCCTTTAATAAAAATGTAAATCCTTAATTGACTTTTATAGTACAGTATATAGGCAAAGGTAACAATGACATTTGGTGCTACCAGGTGGACTGAAATGCACATGAAAGGTGTTGTCCACAGCATCAGCTGTCATATAAATGAGAAGAAGGGTGAAGGATGCTGTTCCAGGCCGTTGACTAATTCAAGCATTGCTAGCGACAGTCAGACTAACACTGTCATCCCTAGAGCCACGGCAAAAGCTGGCTAACACATCCACCCTTCAGACACAAACATGAGTGTTTGCTCTTAAATGTCAACACAGATGTGAGCTCTTACTGATCAGGCCGTTTGTAAAAGTAACTGAGCTTCCTGACACACTGTATTGCAGAGACAGAGACTCAACGTGGGAATACATGTCCTGTCTCTGAATTTTTCTGTCTCTTACTAAAACCACATTTCCCATAAACCCTCCTAATTCCTGATCCCTCCCCCTTTTCCTGGCATTGTATCACGATGGAAGTGATTTGACTGTTAGCCACCGCCTGCCGGGAACTCTGCAATGCAGTCCGAAGGCCATTAGAGGCTGATAACATTTTGCTGATGAATATGATATAATAATGCTATCATGCTATGTGCAGCACAAGTAAGTTCATCACAACAGATTATATTAATACACTCAGTAAGCACAATCAAGTCCCATAGATAGACAGTGGATGGTACAGTAGAATGGGATACTCCCCCTGGTGCAGCCAGCTGGGCCTGCACCAACGCCCCACATTATGCCACTGTTGTATTTTTGTAACATGATATTCTGTGTTAGCAGGGTGGGCAGATGCATCGTGGACTTCCCCTGGACCATGCTGACCATTATGCTCAGTACTCTGTGGGGCTGTGGCTGCGGATAGCCTGCTGGTGACTGTCTGGCTGTATTAGCATCAAATGGACTTCCTGGCTTAACTCTCTGGAGAGCAGCCAAACAGACACAGCTCTCTTAAAGACACATGACATATGGTAAATCAATGCAGGGCTGCATTTCTCCCTCTGCATTATTAAAAAGCAAATCAGGCAAATATACAGTTTTTACTAACTCTCCACACATGTATTTATCTGGCTAATGTGGCCTTACTGATAGAAATATGGTATATGCCTGCTCCACCCATGTAATGCAGTTAGTTTGACACAGGTTTGTTATATTCATCTACATTTACGGTTGTCAGTGGGAGGCTCTCAATGCCTATTCATATATTCCGCCCAAAGGCATAGGCCTACAGAGGCAGTGAAGTGGAGAAAAAAAAGGCTAACAGATAGATAGGTTGCTATGCTTTAATCTTATTATTTTAGGCTGATCATTTCACCCCCAAAACTCACATAATATTAATGCAGATCCTCCACTCTGCCTTTGGATTATCTCTGGGCAATGAGGAAATTCCCTATAAAATGAATCTACAATATAATACATATAAATGCATTTTAAATTTAAATTTTTACATTGGTTGACTGTATGATTTCCTCTCAAGTCAGAAGCTGAGATGCAGTTACCGATACTGTGCTAAGCTAGTTTAATTTAAGCACGAGGTTAGCTGGGGTTTCGTCTCCATCATGAGCTACTGTTTCATTTATGTATATAGAATAACAACACTTTATTAAAAAGACATCGGGATTAACATTATTAATTACACATAACAGATCCCAGCTAGTGTTGTCATGCTTCAGTGAAGTTGATTGTCTCTAGAGAGTGTAGTAAATGCAAAATGGTAGCCTACGTCTAGTTACCACAAATGATGTGAAACATGGTCATTCTCTACGGCAGAAAAACCTTTTGTGTAGGGGAATAGATTCCAGTCTCAACTCAATGCTGACCAAATATGTTGATGCATTTTGCCTGGTGGGGCTGTATTGGTGAGAAAGTGTTTGAGTATTTAATATATGTCTAAATATTCAAATGAAGCTTCATCTCTGTAAAAAGTATTTTCATTCTGCTTCTTTCTCAGCATTGTATTTTTCAGCATCTTTTACAGCACCTGCTCGGCGTCTGACCTGTAGTCAAACAAACACACTTTGATTGTTTGCAGCGTATCTATGGCCAGAAAGTGTTGTGGTTTGCAGCAGAATGTGCGACTGGCTGAATGCTACGGCAGTGGGGAGTCAGTAACCTGATATGAGAGTGAATCAGTGGTTCTCTCGGCCGACATGCTGTATATGAGCCCAGCTGTTCCTGTCTCACACCTGTCCACCCCGATAATCTATTCCCCCGATATCTATACAGGACCAGTCGACCATTCCCCCAGCTGGAGCATTATTGTTCTTTAAATGAATCGAGTGTTTGTGTGTGATATTCTATGCCTGCTTAATTAGTCTATATTAATATCCAGTTCATCTTCTTACGTGCTTTCATTTTTTCTGCCTCCAGAGGGGGGAATGACAGGAACATTTGGAAACGACTAGTTTACAATGTACAACGTTTATTCCTACCATTGCTATTATTACATACCGTATATATTGTTTATTCTATACATCTCCGGATAGCATTCATTCACCTTCATCATTAAGAGAGCGATCATTTAATCTAATCCAATGTTCTGAAGCTGTACCCTGGAAGGATGAGGTTGAGACACCATTTTGTTCGTCTGTTGGCTTGTTTTGTTCTTTTTTTTTGTTTTGTTGTTAACATTCAAAACAGTGTACATTAATGAGCATCCAACAATAGTGGAACATATTATATCAACTGGGAATCAGCAATTTTTTAAAAATCTTTTTACACTTTACAAAAAACTGTTTCCTTTGAAACTACTTCCTTTGAAACTACTTTCTATTTAAGTACTAGTCCCCATAGAATATAAAATATTTTGGGATTGAAGTTAAAGTTCATCCTTAGATTCAATCCACTTTATTTTGAAAATATTCAAATGAATTCCAAAACTTTGTTCTCCCCCACATTTCCTCCCTGTTAGACGAAACGTGACCGTTTCTGTGTTTCTGTTGTAGTTTCCCACGGTGAACATGTTTCATGATCAGTGACTTCATAGGTAATGGAGTTTAAGCATTATAACCTCTGATGGGTGTGTCTATCCCAGCAGCATCTGTTTCCTCCCTGTAATATTGATCTAGCTGCTGGAGGCTGAGTGCTGAATGCTGCAGTGTTCTGAGAGATGCTGAGTCATGGGAAGCAGCACTGGTTCAACAAGGCTTCACAGAGACACACTGCGTTGTACCGTACTGTAAGCACACTGTGGAAAGTGCTTCATTATGAGCTACTGTACTCATAAAAAAGCATCAAACATCAAAATCTCCTCCCAGTGCACTGAATGGTTTGTCATACTTTAAGCTACAGCTGACCTGCTCAAGCTGTCACCGCAAACCACTCAATGCATTTCATCGTCCCAAAGAAAGAGATCAATAAATAATGAACCAGTAATAGCACAAAGGCAAGAGACTGAAGAGGAACAAAACTGACTGAGATCAAAGAGAGCATCCAGAAAGTCCTGAGGCTGTCTGTACATCCTGTCTGGCACAGTCACTGTTATTACTGAGATACGCTTACATGTTACACAGTAGTGAAGTTCTCTAGTCGATGTTTGCAGAGCTGTAACTAGGACTTTATAAGTACTAAGTTAAGCAGACTCCTACCCACCCAAACATGTTTTGACTAGCCATCAACCAAATTCTGTAAAATCACTACATTATGATCTGCTGCCAGACATGTACCGCTGCTGAACACTGCTCAATTCCTTTCATTTAGTTTTAAATGATTTAGTTATTTGCTTAAAACAGTCAAATGTAGTCTAAACAAGACTAAGTTGTGCCATCTGTGAAGCTGTACGGCACAGCAGTCCTTTGAGCTAAATGCTAACGTAATCCGCATGCTAATCTGCCCAGTGACGATGCTAATGAATAGCAGGCATAATGTTTACCATGTTCACTATCTTACTTTAGCTTTTTAAAATGCAATGGCCAGGTCCACAAAGAAATGGTTTCCACAGTTTGGTGTGGAAGAACTGGACTGGTCTACACAGAGCCCTGAGTATACGCAGAATATTAATGCCCATGGGTATGGAGATATAGGTTTAATAGGGTGTCCACATACTACGTCCGGGTAAGTCGTGTGAGGCATAACCAGAAACTTCAATCATTGGTCAAATTAATAAAAAATATATGTCAAACTTTTGATATTGTTGATCTAAGCAGAGCTCAGATTATCAGAAAAGGTCCAAATCAAAGGCTTCAGAAGCTGCACTAAGTAGAGAAACAATCATTTTCACCTAACAAATTTAAACAGTGACTGTTTTGACCAGCTGAAAAGATTCCATGTTAGACAGACAATATAAATATTCAGTGTAGTGTATAAGCTATATTTTTAGAGCTGGAAGATATCAATTCAGCTACCACTCTGCTCATCTGTTCTTACAACACCAACAGATACTTTTTGTGTCATTTCTTTCTTTTCATTTGAACATTTCCTCCCTTAGTTATGATGTACAGATTGACAAATGTGGCTGACATTTAATGTGCAAGCCTATTTCATTTGCATTATGAAATAGGCTACATTTTGCTGTCCCAGCTCCAAAATGATGAGGATGACTTTGTAGAAGATGTTTGCACTGTGTGAAGTTGCCCTGTAGTTTCAGCAAGCACCTGAAAACAACAAGCCCCACTGTAGAGAAGGGCTAGGGCTACAGTACAAGCTGGTCATATATGCTTGTATCCTGACTCATCCTCTCTGTGACAGAGCACTGTCATGGAGCAAACAGAGGAGGCCTTTGTGTGTCAGATTACAATGCATACACACAAGAGACAATGAGCGTGACCTACATACTGTATGATAAGCATAGCAGTGGTGATCCTGTAAAAAACATTGAGTCTGTCTGAATACAAATTCATAATACTATTAGGATGATTATTTAATGGGACACACTGAATTACTATGCATACACCCCAGAAAGCCTTTACTACTCTGTACAAGTACTAATCTACATAAAAATGTATGGCATGCATAGATACTGTGCTAAAGGCTGGGTAGGTCCATGGAAAGCTTATATGAAGCCCTGAACTAAGGCACAGAAGTCCGCAACGCCCAGTGGGAAAGCCTAATCGTCATGGCGACAACAACCTGGTAGGGATGTTTCCCTCCCTCACTTGTTTGAGACATAGCCCATGCAGGAGCGTTGCCGTCACAGCCAAATTCTCGCGTGACATTCAGATTAACTATTAATAAGCCCATCAGCCCTCATTCCACAACTCTGCTTTACAGCAGGCAATACAGTACGACCACATACAGACTTTGTCTCCAGGCATCCTGTGTCTGGGCCCGCTTATGTACATTCTTATGTTAAAATCTTAGGCTACATTGAAACTGAATTCTAATATTTTTAGTCATACATTATTTTAAGAAGCAACCATGATTCAGAGATACTCTGTCTGAGATGCATAAAAGCTGAATCAGGTTAAAGCCTACATTCATTTATAAAGGTTTAGTGGAATGCACATCCAGTGTAAAAGAATTCCCATACTGCTTGTTTCTTGATACTGAATCGGTTCATTGAATCTGTTTCCTCCATTGGAACGTCACCATCACCATTATGTGGTCTAATATCCATCAGTGCACTGCAAGGCTCTTTTTGAAAGCTTGCATTCCTACTGTTCACACCCAAATGCAACTGTTCCTCAGTGTGTTTATTATTTTCTTTAGTTTGACATAAATCCACGCAAATGTATTCATTCAGTTTCTGTAAATATGATGTTATTGCCTAGTGGTTTTAATAACATCAAGGCCAAGAATGCAGCTTTTCATTCCAAAAAAATGAACATCAACTCATTACCATAAACTGAACCAGAGAAAGGGGAACAATATGTCAATTTAGCTGCTGTTGTGCTTAGCTGGAATGAAAAGATGTCGACTGAAAATTATGATTGTAGCCACCTCAGAACATCCAATTCAGTTTCCGCTAGCGAAACTTCTGCTAAACTGGACCTTTGTATTCTGTTAGTCAGCCACGTGGACTGGGGCTAACTAGCAGTCAACTAGGATTGATGTTTTATAACTGATCAAACCAAAATATTTTCCTTTGATCGACAAAATAAAACGTTTCACTGTCTTTTACAGACGCTAACGTGCGGCTAAGAAATGCAGAATAAAATCTGTGGTCAGTGTCGCATTTCTTTTTCGCCATGATGAGGGAAGTAGGCCAACGTCTGCAGATTAGATGTTAGTCACACGTTTGAGATGAATGTGATTGGCAGGCGGATTAGACCAATGGCGGAGAAGCATTGGAACATTTGATTGGTGTAAATTTGTGTCTGTGAATGATGCTTTCGCAAATCAGCCAATACACATTCGAAATGAGACGAAAAGGGCGGGTCTAGTTGTAGTATAAAATCAAGGTTTGAGCCGCTGTACATGCACATAAAGAAAGGCAAAGTCGTTCAGTAAAAGGTCTACCCCACCTCCAGAAAGCAAAATGAGGGAAATTGTGCATCTTCAAGCCGGCCAGTGCGGAAACCAGATTGGTGCTAAGGTTAGTACACTTGTATTTTCCTTTTGAGTTCTAAATCTAGTCATTTTCATTCAGAAACTCCGTGTTCTCTGCTCTAGGAGCCGGTGCTTTGTGCCTGAACGCGTCCCAGTAACCACACCCTTGGAATATTGTGTCTTTTTTTTAAAAGATAATTGGCCCTTTAATGTTTAATTTAACGGCATTGGGGCCTTAATATGTCGAAGTATAGACTATTAAAAACAATTTAAGCTAATTTTGGCATGTTTTAAAAATGTATATAATTAAATGTAGATTTTCCCTCTGTTATAGCAATCATTTAAAACTGTTAACGATACTTAAACAAACTACTACTAACGAGAACAAACGTTAGTGTAATATCACCGTGTTTGTTCGGCAACCGTTACTGCAATGCGTAAAAAGGAAGTGAGCATTGTCGGGCGGGATGGGAGGGGCGCTTTATAATCTTGTGACTTTATATTAAAAGTATCGTGTGTATCTGTAGATGGAAAATAAATCGCTTTTTTTTTTTTTTTTTTTTTTAATTCCAAGGTAGATATTTGATTTTTGTAACTGTTCCCTGCTCGTTGAGGCCTACTTGGCAATGCAAAATTGAGCTGCGTCCGGCTTTTGCCTAAAGTAGGCGGGCTTGGCGGTTAGTGACGTAGTAGGAATTTTCAAATTCATAACCCATGCATTTCAGCCAATGGGGATTAAGGGCGCGCGCGCGCCGAAGGCTGCACGGCGGGAAATGGAGTTTCAACCCCCACCATATTTATCATTATATTAAACGCCGTTAAATACCCCAGTAAATGTAACTAAAACTGACTCTTAGTTGGAGACGGATGTTGGTAGTCCTTTTTGTTAAAGACTAACAAAGGGTTGCACTGTATTTGTCCCACAGTTTTGGGAAGTGATCAGTGATGAGCACGGTATCGACCCAACTGGCACATACCATGGTGACAGTGACCTGCAGCTGGACAGGATCAATGTCTACTACAATGAAGCCTCAGGTAAGTTTGAAGAAGCCATGTTTTATTTAATATTTACTTAATTGCATTTACTACTCGTCCATGTTCCCTTACCTTTTTAACCTGCTGTTTATAGGTGGCAAGTATGTGCCCCGTGCTGTGCTGGTTGATCTGGAGCCGGGCACCATGGACTCTGTAAGGTCTGGCCCTTTCGGCCAAGTCTTCAGACCAGACAACTTCGTGTTCGGTAAGTAATAATTTGTGGACTTCTGACAACCTGATGTCATTATGCAGTGTTCATGAAGCTTAATTGTGGTTCTTGTTTTACAGGCCAGAGTGGTGCTGGCAATAACTGGGCCAAGGGTCACTACACAGAGGGTGCAGAGCTGGTGGACTCTGTCCTGGATGTGGTGAGGAAGGAGGCAGAGAGCTGTGACTGTCTTCAGGGCTTCCAGCTCACACACTCCCTGGGTGGTGGTACAGGCTCTGGTATGGGCACACTGCTTATCAGCAAAATCCGCGAAGAGTACCCCGACCGCATCATGAACACCTTCAGCGTGGTGCCTTCCCCAAAAGTATCAGACACAGTTGTTGAGCCCTACAATGCCACACTATCGGTCCACCAGCTTGTAGAAAACACAGATGAGACCTACTGCATCGACAATGAGGCCCTGTATGACATCTGTTTCCGCACCCTCAAACTCACAACCCCCTCATACGGTGACCTTAACCACTTGGTCTCTGCCACCATGAGCGGCGTCACCACCTGCCTCAGGTTCCCTGGACAGCTCAACGCTGACTTGCGTAAGCTTGCTGTAAACATGGTGCCATTCCCCCGTCTGCACTTCTTCATGCCTGGCTTTGCTCCCCTCACAAGCAGAGGCAGCCAGCAGTACAGGTCACTCACGGTGCCAGAGCTCACCCAGCAGATGTTTGATGCCAAGAACATGATGGCTGCCTGCGACCCACGTCACGGCCGCTACCTGACAGTGGCTGCAATCTTCCGTGGCCGCATGTCAATGAAGGAAGTGGACGAGCAGATGCTGAACGTGCAGAACAAGAACAGCAGCTACTTCGTTGAATGGATCCCCAACAACGTAAAGACCGCTGTCTGTGACATTCCGCCCCGTGGCCTCAAGATGGCTGCCACCTTCATCGGCAACAGCACAGCCATCCAGGAGCTGTTCAAGCGCATCTCTGAGCAGTTCACAGCCATGTTCAGGCGCAAAGCTTTCCTCCACTGGTACACCGGTGAGGGTATGGATGAGATGGAGTTCACCGAGGCAGAGAGCAACATGAACGACTTGGTGTCTGAGTACCAGCAGTACCAGGATGCCACTGCTGAGGAGGAGGGAGAATTTGAGGATGAGGGGGAGGAAGAGCTGGCCTAAATCTATCACTTTCCAAAGTTCTGTCAAATCGTTACAGTGAAATGTAATGTTCAAAGTCCTTTCCAGTTTTCAGTGTTCTGTCTGCTGTTCATGTTAATAAAGGTTTCTCTGCATATTTGAAGTCTTCTGGTTTTGATGCTTTAGAATATGATAACTAGCTTGAAGGTGTATAGATAAGTGTGGCTAAGGTGTTTATTTGAGCAGACTCTCAACACTGTATATAAAGTGTAGTTTAAAACTGCCATTTTGCCAGAAATGTAATTTTCTGTAAGATTTGTGCAAGTAAATGCTTTCATTTAAATCTACCAAGCCACTGACTTCTACAATAAGATTATCTTGAGTAAATTAACAGGTACTGGGAAAGTGTCTTAAACTAAAGCCACCCTATTGCACTTAACAACATGTATTATAACATCACGTTTTAATAAAAGCATAAAGGACTAATGCAGTACAAGACAGTGTCCCGTAATCTCAAAATTATGCTGCAGAACAAATTAACTTTTTCCCCTTGTGACTTCAAATTACTTGAATGCTCCTTTCATCACAGGCTAACAAGTATGTACATATTTTATCACCAGAACATTATGTATGATTTGTGTAAGATATTTACTGAAGTTTCTACAGAATTCAAAGATGCACTGTAAATGATCAGTGCTGACATTCCATATAGTAGGTAGCTCACTAGGTGGCAGTGTCTGCTAAACCATTCTTTTCCACAAGAAGTACGTGAGGATGCTTATGGCCAACGCCAGCAGAGTCCAACAGCACACTTTCTTCACCTCGCCCTCCAAGCCATGCTTCTCTCCAAAGCGTGAGACAAAACCACTCTGTCAGAAACAAATAAAATGCAAGTTTCAAATGAAATTATACATTTCAGTACACTGTATACTGTGATAATAGAATGTCCTGATCAAAAGATACACCATTAAACAGTATTTAGGGACCATCTTAAATGCGGTAAGAGAGCGTTCACATATCAATTAGGAGAGAAAAACAATATTGAAAGAAGCAGTTTGTCCAAAACTGTGGGTTTGTTTTGTTTGAAATGTTATTTTTAAGTTCTAATTATGCATGTGGATGTAACCATTTGGGTACAATTTCTTTTTTTGGTAATTTTTGTAATTGAAGATTTGTTTGAAAATATAATTGATCAAAATCATTAAAGCACAATGTAAAATGAAATGACAGGAACCTCAATGTGGCATGTTTACTATCTCTTGAAGGGGCCCTATCTCCAAATCTCTAGTGTTCTAAACTTCATTGTTATGCTTAAATGATTCATATTCCTAAATAAATGTATATTTTATATAAATTATCACTAACTCACTGACAAAGAAAACAGGGGTAAGATAGTAGCACCAAACGCTGGGCAAATATAATGAAGCTGCAATGTGTAGACTGCAGTGTGTATTGTGCGGATGGATAAAGGCAACAGAGTGCAAACACAATGCATAGAAAGCCAAAGGCATTGGGGGTCAAAGTTAATCCAACTCTGGCAACTTTACATGGGAAACTACCAATGTGAGGGGATCTGATCCTTTAGAGGGTCGTAGGGAGAACAAACATGGAAAGTGGAATTCTGTGTGTGCAATCATGAGTTCACCAACTCTGGATTTGTCAAAATAAATAGATTCCATAAAGCGTAACTTTAAAGGGGCACTACTGTTGTATCATGTCCTGTGAAACTCCGGTGGAGTTTTGTCAATTCTGAGAAAAAAAATCCTATAGTGACATTATTTAAGTATTCTCTGCTTTGGCATGCAGACAACAAATAATAGACAGTCTGGCTTAAAACTAAGGTCATGGAGTTTAGAAGAAGTGGGCTTTAACCAGGCTCTGATAAAAGACACTACCCCTTTGCATTATGGGAAATGTAGGATCAAGTGTTTTTGGAGCTTCGTCCATACAAGGGACTAAAAGGACATGTCTTAAAATCTGTCCGTCACATGTCCCTGATATTTATGGAAGTGCAATACTAAATCACTGCAGTGCCCCCTTAAAGGTATAGCTTGGTTTGTTTGAAGTGGGGTTGTATGATGTACTTATCCATAGTAAGCGTACCCACAGTAGATGACGGTCGACGCGCCCACATTTTGGAGAAGCAGACAGGCCATGTTACTGCATGGACGGGGACAGCAGCAAAATGTATGTAAAAAATAACAATATCAGTTTAAGTTTATGCTATATTTAAAATATTTTCACCACATTACCTTGCCCTCAGCGGTTAGTTTGTTTGTGTTATTATGTGACACAAATAAAACTCACAGGTTGAGGCAGCGGTAAACCAGCAACTCCCGTGTTCTGCGTGGTAAAATTTATGTTTTTGTCAATGAAGTCTGGTGGCTTTGGTGAGAGCATAGATAACAGCTTGAGGTCCCAGTCTGAAAGGGCTGTTTTTTTTAGATGTTCCGTTCTTTAAGGAGGCTAAAATGCGTTTTGCATCTTGTCCACAGCAGTACATTGCATAGCCTCCATGCAGTAACTCCTGTCTGCTTCTCCAAGTACCTCATACAAACCCACTTCAAAACATCTGAACCCTCCCTGTAAAGTAGGTGGATTCTACATAAAGTTAAGAGAATCAGCTTGTTTTATCTTACCCATCCTCCGCCATCTCGTATCTCAGGGCAGATGACCCTCTCCACATACGCCCCCACACACTCCTTCAGCTGTGGCAGGACAACCACCATGCCCCTCTCATGGCAATGTAGAGCCATCTGGCCAGCCAGCACATACACTGATAGGACAGCGCTCCAGGCCAGCTCCCTGCGCCGCCCCCCCCGGGACGGGGGCAAAGAAGTGCTCGTCCAGAATGCTCATGAGCGTGGGGCAGGCTGTGTTCTCCGTCACGTCCTGGAAGACACGCGGCCAGCGCCTGAAGAAGATTGGGAAGCGAATGAGGAGTTCGTCTCCGGCATGGCGCAGGGCTGTGGTACAAGATGTGGGCGCAGGACCCATAGTGCCATCTGCCCCCCCTGTGGTTACATAGTCTATGTAATCATGGGCCATCAGAAAAGCCTCTCTCACCAGCGGGTCAGGACTGTTCAGGCCCTGTCTGGCCCCTGGCACCTCCAGCTGACACATGGTCCTATCTAATTGCCACTTCACTAACCACCAAGATGGATTGTCAGAAGGACCCAGATAATAGCTCCATTGCCATGCAGCATGAGGCACATCAGTCTGTCATTGTGGTGCGGGGGTGCTGTAAATGTGAAATGAAATAAATCACAGTCTAGAGAAGAGGAGAATAATGCAATTCCAATTAGGAAATAAAGTATTCATAACTCACCTCCTCTTCACCATACACCGATAAAAAAGAAAGAGCCAGCAGGTGAAAGAGCGTTGGGGTTCGGAGAAGTGTGTCTGTACGCGTTGCAGTTAGACTGGGTCACCCAGCCCCCTCGCTAAATATAGAGCCCTTTTTGGAAACTGACACTGATCTCCACCTCACAAAATGGAAAATGGCATGGTCTACGGTGGTCATGAAAGTCAAAACACAAAGCATTTAAAAAAAACACAAAAACAGTTGATGAAACACAAAAACATTTTACAAAAACATAAACCCCCCCCCCCACAAAAGCAGAAAGACTGTTGCAACTGTATAGACTTTTTTTAAATCCCTCCAATCTCAGTAGCATTGAACTATAATGGTTTACAGCTCGGGATCGTGTGAATCTGTCTGAGAAAACCGCTGCCAGACCAAACTCTGGTGAAGACGAGCGCTCCGCTCTTGGTTTGTTTGGAAGAGGAACAGTGTGATCGCACTCTGAGACTGGTGAGCGACTGCACTAGTAGCAGCACTACTATGTGAGCAGTACAGCGAGTGGGCAGTGAGCGGGAAAAGTTAGGGATTCATGACCACTGGGACGTTCGACAGGCTTCCCCGCTACAGACTGAAAAGATTTGTTCCTTCATTTTTAAATATCACTACTTTATGCTATCTTATCATCCTGTCCTATGAGATCAGAAGCAGTAATGTGCTGCAATGTTTCCAGTCTGCCAGAAAAGACTGACTACTCCGCCAAAGTAACAACAGGAGAGTGATTTCTTCTTTATAATCAAACACCAACAGTGTAAATTTCAGCCGTGTATTCCCATATCGGGCCATTTTAATGTGAAAGCATGTGCAGGAAATCGATCAATATGTTGTATAAAACCAAAACTATCTGCATTTCTGTTGTTACATTTTCAGAATGAAATCTGAATATTCAAAGCATGTTTTCCGTCATATTTAAAAATATATATATTTTCATGATTTTCAATTACTTAGGCTATGTTAAAACATATGTAAAGGTATTATGGACAAGCTAATAATAAGATAAGATTAGAAAGAACTTTATTTATCCCGAGGGAAATTGTTAATACTATTTTTATATCTGCCTACAATACATAGTTTAGTGTGTAGTGTGTGTTTTTACAAGTTTGGACTACTTCATATGCAGTACAGTATTTTAGGGAGTTTGTATTTCTTAATTTCACATTTGTAAGGTATATTGAGACATTTCAGCAGAAAACTCAATAGTGAAACTTGCTTTACAAGCAAAACATTCAGTTTTGGAGAAGGACTGAGTCATTATTTATCCCTTTTTAATCAGCTAAAATTTAGATGTAGACAGCTTTTTATATAATAGTTGAACCAATATTGTTTCACCACCATTGTTTCAATATATAATCAGCTAATATGTAGCTGCAGACTGACCTTTACGTGATGGTTGAATCCATATTGAATCAACCATCACGTAAGTAATATGCTTTTAATGTCGGGCGTCAATGCAAATTCAATACTTCCGCCTGATGAGATTTAAATTTGATTTCAATCTGATTTTTGCTATCTCCTTTTAATTTTTTGGGTGAACTGACCCTTTAAAAAGGGCAGCCATACTTTTATTTCACCACATGGGAGCAGTAATGTATTACTAAAGACACTACATCTCATTTACCTGGTGTATGTGTGCCACACACACACACACACACACACACACGCACACATGTACTGTAGATGTGTGTGTGTGTGTTTGGAGCTGTGGCAGGCTCACATGAAATTTGATAGCCCTATCTTGGATTTGAACTCATAACCACTTGTTTACAATGAACCACATGTTATTCAGTATTCTTAGCTCTCTATAAACTAAGAAATATTATGTAAATACAAACATGATGAGCCATTCTAATTAGATTCCAGTAAATGTATTCAAATGACTGCCTGGGATGTTTCTCCCATGGACTAACACTCAGGCACACATGGCTAAATCTACATTGTCCTTTAAGTGTTTACTCTCCTTTTATGAAATGACTTTAAGCGTCACATGGGGATCAATCAAATGCTCTGTGTATGGCATTTATGTACGTTGTTAATATACTGATTTATAGCAGAGCGGAGACATGATCAAGTGGTACCATTAGCAGCTCTGTGTTCTCTGGCCATCTGGCGCAGCATACATTGTGAATGTGCATGGGAGGAAGATAAAGCTAACCATGCAGAAAGAACCCTAACCCACCCCCCGCACACACACACACACGCGCATTAGAAGGTGTGTGTGTGTGTGTGTGTGTGTAAAAAGGCTACCTAGTTGTTTCTCATTGCTGAGCCAGGGAGCAGGGGAAGTGACATGGTTGATAAAGGCTCCTATCAGGCCTCTCACATGCTCATATGGCAACGTCTGCAATTGGATTGGATAGTTGCATTGGAAAGGAAGGTACAAGATTAATAGAAACATGATGTAACTCACGTATGTTGCCACTAGACCCCATGGAGCTATTTTCCTACAACAAGACTAAAGGCTCGTACATACTTTCCTCGGACAGCTGTGGTCACGCGGATGTGCACATGGTTCTATTTACACATCAATTGAGGGGTCGCAATTCACGATCCACACTTTAAAAAACGAATTATATAAACGTGGGTTAGGACCGTTTAGCTGTTTAACGGCATGTTTCTCCAGTTTGTACAGTAGCATCTAGTCCATCTCACAGCGCTATAGCAAATGCTATAGCCGAACTGAACGTGCCACACACGTTTTACCCGTGCCTGGTAGTATGCCAGGGCATGTGAGCGTGTGCAGCGTTGATCATTTCCGCTCCTTACTCAGTTTTTTTCCTCCAATTGTTGTAACAGTGGAACAACTAACAAAGACGGTTTTGAGAACAACATAATAACTGTACGTTTTTTTAACGTTAATAAATACCTGTTGATTTTATGTATTATATTCACTTAAAGGGGGAGTGTGGAGTAATTAGGGGGGTCTATTAGCAGAAATCAAATATAATATTCATAACTATGTTTTCATGAGTGTATAACCACCTGAAACTCATGTTTTTGTTACTTTTGAATGAGCCCTTCATATCTTCCTTAAGGTCCACCATGTTGCACCGGCATGCTTCTATAGTAGTTCAGACCAGACAAACCTAACACTGGCTCTAGGAAGGGCCTTTTCCGTTTTTAGGTTAACTGAAGGTCACCATATTTCTGTCACTTATAAAACTGCAGTAATGCCAGGCAGCGCCTGAATTTCATGCCCCTGAGCAAGGTGAACGAACTGAAAGATAACACGCCGTTACTACTGTTTTGCACTCGACTTGTTACTGCAGTCTTGTTAAGGGAGGGGTGAGCGAAGGGGTAATCAGATGGTTGAAATCTAAACACTAGATGCAGCTAAATCCTACACAATATCCCTTGAACCACGTGTCATAGCATCGCACCGGAAAAAGGGTGAAAATTAGCGTGTCCAACCCGGTGTCATGTTTCCATCACTGCCAATCAGAGATCAGTAAATACCGTGACTACTGCAGAGTCCTTTGTCCCGGAATGAATGCAGATTGTAACCTTTCCCACTAAAGACTAAAGCCAGATGTTAGTTGGTGTTAGTGGGTTTGTACAGTGGGAAAGGGGATTTGGTGGGTTTTGGACTTTTGGTCGGACAAAACAATCTGTTTGAAGATGTTAACTTTTTGATGGGCACCTAAAACCTTTTTTCAATTAAATGATTTATTAATAAAGAAAAGATTAGTCAACAGTGAACATAATCATTAGTTTCAGCCCCAGCAAATTCCTGAACATATTTAGTCAATAAAATTACAACTAGTTGATAACTCATTTGAGTGAACCAGCATCATATATTTGCTTGCTTTGTTTTAGTTTCTGCTTTTAATCCTCTCTTCCTGTAGAATTGAACTCTTTTTTTGTCCTTATGGTTATTTTAGATTTACCAGAGGAAAAAGTCAATCAATTAGAGTGTATTATCAGCAATAATTAAAGTGTATATATTTAACCTTGGGCCAGGGGATAAGAGTTTCTCACTACAAAGAACGAGTTGACCCGGCCTGCATGGGTGGATGCTGGATTATAATGGTTCACACCCCCCTCCTTCTAATGAACACAATGGTTCCGTTTCTGTTATTTTCATCCCTGCTGAAGAGTTTTTGTCAGTGTGTCTGCCTCAGGACACCACATACAAAGTAGCTGCAATAATTTAATCCTAAGCATTCCAAACCTACCATCTTGGAACACAATGCAAATGGCGGAGTTGCAGAGGAATTTTTAACTGAAGGCTACTGTGATCCATGAGATGAGGCATGCATCACTACAGAGCACATTTAACTACTTTGCTAAACAGTAAGAAGAACAGTCTTGTTCTGTTGAATGGAACAAAACAGTGAGTGTATGTGAGTGTGTGTTTTTAAGCAGCATAAGAGTATCTCTGGCTCTCAGGAAGTGGCTTATCAACATCTACGCAGAAGTTGAATTGCAATTTGAAGTTCCTACCCACTGCAAAAAAAAAAGCTCCAATAAAAGCTGCAAGGTGACAAAGAAAGGTTGAACAAGGCAAACGAATGAAAACCGACCTCCTACTGCTCCTCCCCTGCAACCCGCAGTCAAACAATTGCGATCTCCACGCCTCTTGTTCTGGACTCCCATCAGCCTCACAGTGGGAGGTGTGGTCAGAAAGAGGAGGAAATTGCTCTGAATTTGTGGGTAATTGAAAACACCTATATCCCCCTGTGTCTCCATCTCTACCTGCTTTAAAAACCTCCACACCCCTTCTTCCTCCCCTGCGCCCACCTTCTATACCAATACAGTCCTAATGGCACCCCTTCCCCATCCTGTCCTCAATCTCCCACTGGACTGAATTGATGCAAACGATTGTGCACCCATTTGCTGTCTGGAGGAGAGGTGACCCTCTTGTATGGTTTGCTCGCTGTCTCCTGCCCCACCTTCTCCCAATTGCAGGTATTGATGCCCCGCCATTGTTTCCCCCTGCCCAGGGGGTAAAGTGGTTTGTGGGAAAATTGGGGGACCCCTCAGGTGTTTGATGGCTTTTATTGATTCACACCAGACTCTCCAGCTCCATTTACCCTCGGCTACGCCATACAAGCTTTTTAGATAGCGGCTGTATCTGCAGAGGCAGCTATTGTTAAGAGGTATTATTCTGTGCTGCCGATGCATAAGCACACACTTTCTTCTCATGTGTGGCTGATCAATGCAGACAAAAGGAAATGTTGTGGTCTTTTTGTATCTCAAATTAAAACTGCTCTAGTTTTGAATGTCTCTCATTAATTGCAGCTCCTATTATAATAAAAAATAAGGGTAAGGTTTCACCATTTTTAGTCGCAAACAGTTGTGGGATTTTTTACATAACAATTATTTATTCGAAGTTACCAATTACCTTCCATTGGCATCAGACAAAGGAGTTGTCTCTGTTCTTGTCTTGTTAGACCTCAGTGCTGCATTCGACACTGATAACCATGACATTCTACTACAGAGACTGGAACATTTCATTGGAATAAAAGGAACCGTACTGAGCTGGTTTAAGTCCTATTTATCTGAGCGATCTCAGTTTGTACGTGTTAACGATGAATCCTCCATGCAAACCAAAGTCAGTCATGGAGTCGCGCAAGGTTCTGTACTTGGACCTATTCTATTCACCTTATATATGCTTCCTTTAGGAAATATTATAAGGAACCACTCCATACACTTTCATTGTTATGCAGATGATACCCAATTATATCTATCAATCAAGCCAGATGAAAGCAATCAATTAGCTAAACTTCAAGCATTTTTAAGGACATAAAACCCCCAAAAATCCCTTAAGACTCTTCAGTTGATCCAAAATGCTGCGGCACGTGTATTGACAAGAACTAAGAATCAAGATCATATTACTCCTGTATTAGCTGCTCTGCACTGGCTCCTGGTAATAAACAGAATATAATTTAAAATCCTTTTCCTGACCTACAAAGCCATTAATGGTCAGGCTCCAGTTTATCTTAAGGATCTCATAGTACCTTATAAACCAACTAGAGCATTGTGCTCCCAGAGTGCAGGGTGGTGTGGTTCCTAGAGTCTCTAAAAGTACAATGGGAGCCAGAGTCTTCAGCTATTAAGCTCCTCTAATGTGGAACCGGCTCCCTGTTCAGGAGGCAGACACCCTCTCCACATTTAAGAGCAGGCTAAAGACTTTCCTTTTTGATTAAGCTTATAGTTAGGGCTGGCTTAGGCTTGCCTTGGACCAGCCCCTAGTTATGCTGCAATAGGCTTAGACTGCCGGGGGACTTACACCTCTCTCCCCATCTCTCTCCTCCTCTCCCTCTCTATCTGTATGCATTACTGTCTCTTAAATGCATGTTACTAACTCAGAAGTTTTTATGTCTCTCACCTGGCAGGTTGCCACTATGAAAGGTTATGTCTGGATCATCAATTGTGGCTGTGCTTGCTGCCCTGGTCTTGCCTGAAGCTCACGTTTATTTATTTATTAAGTTTTTGTGTCATTATTATTAAATAAAATGATAAATATTATATTTTTTTAATATTTTTTTTGGAGGCACCGGGAAGCTTATTTTCTCATCTCAACACACGACATCTATTACAGTCTGTGCGTCCTGGGAGAGGGATCCTCCTCAGTCTCTCTCTGAGGTTTATAACATGTTTCCCCTTCAATTGTGAAGTTTTTTTTAGGGAGTTTTTCCTTGTGTGGTTCGAAGGTTTAAGGACAGAGGGGGTTGTATCCTGTACAGTCTGTAAAGCCCGCTGAGACAAATGTGTAATTTGTGACATTGGGCTATATAAATACATTTGATTTTGATTTCAAATAAACAATCTCCATCTTTGTTTATAACGCAACAATTTACACAACCAGCAGAAAAAAGTGGGATTCTAGTGGTACTAGCAGAATATAATTCTGGATTAATGCATGACATAAACAATTATTGGTTGCTGCTGTTATTTATCTTTAGTCTACAATAAAAAACAAAAAGCAATCTAAAACCACAGCTCGGAAACGAAAGGTCAGAGCTAAAGCATACTACTAAATTGTTTAAATATAATTTGAGTCTTATAAAAAAAGAAAAATGCTGTTACTGCTAAATAGATGGTAATTTTAGGGTAAAAATAGCATCTAAAAATTAAAGGTGCAATTAGAAATATTTGTTTTTGGTCAAATTTATCAGCAGGACTCACGTTTTGCTGATCAATGCCAAGCACTTCTCTTTTTATCTCATTGAGGGAGATTTTAAGCTTTCCTAAAGGCCCTATATGTTAGCTTCGGACACTGAAAAATACTTCAGTACTGATACCAGTTTGTTTGGAGAAATATGCAACATTAGCCACCAATGTTTTTGAGTAACAATTTAACAATATTAGTTAGGAGGTTAGCATTTAGTGTTAGAATGTTTGCACTTTTGTAACAAACCTGGTAGTCGAATCTGCACTCTGATATTTTGCCCAGCAATTCTTTTTTTTTTAATTTGGCCCCATTATGATGATGATTTACTGCATAGTTTGATCCAGAAACACTCCAGAAACACACATAGAAACTTATTAATGTATTCTCCATCTTGAATTGCAACACTAGCAGTTGTCATCTGCTGCTGGTAGCGTTCACAGTCCAGTCAACCATGTTAAACATCTCATTTTGTGTGTCACATAATGATCTTAACAAGATCCACTTGCAAAAATGTTCAGAGCTTTCAGTCGCATCTCGTGGTATTCATCACTAAATTGAAGTGGATATTTTACCTCACAAACAGGTCTAGAACCTCCATGTTCATATCTCCTTTTGTGGCATGTTGAAGTAATCGACTGAACTTTTTTAACCATCATCCCTACAGGATGTTATCATCTTATCTTTACAATTCATTCATCATTACATTTAGCTGGATAGAGTTTATCTTTATTGAGGAAATATTGCCTATTCTCACTACTTGGAATTCTGACTTGCTGTACCTCCACACTTTCCCTTGCAGGAAGTTAGACTTTCTGCCATGTCTGAAACACAAATGAGCATGAGCACCAATAGCCACACAGCTGAAGACACTAAAGTGTGCTACTTACAGAAACTCAAACTTCAAAAATCCAGGGAAAAAGACATCGGAATAACAGACATGTTGATTGATCTTTGGGATGTGCAGAGCAAAACTGCAGTAATGAGCGCTTAGCACCAAACATGGAGACAAAGGAAAAAAGGAAAATAACAAGGAACTTTCAGATTACCACTTTAACAGCATATTGAGATGTAGAACAATCAGCGGCAGCGTGATCCAATTGGAGCATACAGAAATAGAGCTTTAGAGGCTGTTTTGTTCATTGTTGTGAAGGAGAGGGGAGGTGAGGATTGACTCTCTGGTGCAGGGAGCAGGCTCTCCATGCCAATATCCACCTCTTCATCAGCACCCCTTTGACACCAGCCCACTGGAATATATATCACTTTCAAAAGCATGACGCCTGCTCTCCAAATATTTAATTTTCAACTTGAGGTGTACCTCTTGTTTATATAACAAAGGCCTCCTCTCAATTAGAGCACCTGGGGGTGGGAGGAAGCATATCTGTGCACCCATACTCCCCCCCCCCCCCCCCCCCGCTCTCTCTCCCTCCCTCCCATCCCTCTCTTCTCTCTCTCTCAAACACACTAACTTATGAACATTCATACACACATACACACTCTCTCCAGCTCTGTCTCTCTCGCTCTCTTCCTCTGCATAGCTGTTTTGCAGATAATGAGATTAAAAATCTATTTTTGTCTGTCAGTTACCTGCAAGTGATGCATTAGTGAAAACATTCCGCAACACTACGGCTATTATTATAAAAATTAATGGGAATGAAATTGCTTACCCCATTTTCCCAATTCAACCCCTGTCACACTCACAGAGTTGTTAGCAACGGCTTATCTCACTCACCTGGCCTTGTTTGTTTTTATATTATTCCAGCATGAGTCTTGACCTTAGGGACTCAAAGGCTAATGGTGTGTCACTCATGGTAGAGATTACATAGATTAGAAGCATTGTAACACCACAATTCTGCAACGTTAACAAGTATGCATTTAGACATAAAGAGGGTGGAGTGGGTGGGAAAAACACAGTACTGTGATATACACTGATTTGATGCATCCAAATGATTTACTAGATTGTTACTAAACTAAAAGGGAGGGATTCATATGGCCTCTGCTTATGTGCAAATATGTCCAGCCAGATCTTTGTCAGCATCATCAATTGTTAGCAGATACTGGCTGAGTTCCTTTACTTTGCTGCAATCCAAGAGTCAAAAAGAGTTCATGGATGGGAATCCATCTCAGGTGTGGTCTGAATGAAGTGAACGTATGGAAAGACTTGGCAGTGGAGCATAAGAGGTCTGTTGTGTTCTTCTTGGAATCTCAACCCCCTTTTTTACCCCTTTTTTTTCTTTTTCTATGTTTATCAATAAACCTGAATGTTTAGTTTTTTTGCTACTGTTGAAATTTCCATTCCAGACCTATAGATTTAAGCCTCAACTTCAGAAAAGCCAGAAAGGCCCTACCTGAGGATCTAAGGCTGCAAGTTGGCTAATAGAGAGTCAATATTTCTGCTATGTAGCTTGGGGCCAGACGTGCTTTCAAAGTGATTAATAAAATCTTAAAATCAATTCTAAAACTAAAACCAGAACCAAAGCCAGGTTTGAGGTGACGTGATGTTGTCTGTTAAATCTAGTAAGAAGCTTAGCTGCTGCATTTTGAACTAGTTGGAGGCGAGAGACTGACTTTTGATTGATGCCAGAAAGGAGGAAGTTACAGTAGTCGAGTCTTGAAAAGATAAAAGCATGATGACTTTTTCCAGGTCACAGTACGAGAGCATGCTTTTTATTTTGGAGATGTTTCCTATTTGAAGGAAGCCGAGTCAAATAGTTTTCCCAAATTCAAATAGTCATATAGTACTCTCAAATTCCTGGCAGTGGACTTCATGTTAGCAGACAAGGGACCAAAGCAACTTCCAATGAGACTTGAAAGGTTTGGGCGAGACAGCTTGGCTTTTTGGGTCTTTAGGTCTCATATATCGTATCGTATATCTGTGTCATCTGCGTAGCAATGAAAAGAGAGCTGTTGGATAATTTGACGAAGCACGAGCATGTATATAGGAAATAAAATTGGACCTAAAATTGAACCTTGCGGAACACCACAGGTAATGTTATTAATCAATCCTAAAGCTAAACCTAAACTAAACAATAACTCTTTTGACAGCTTTGTTCTTACGCTTTCAAACCAAACATGGAACACCATTAAGCCAATCTTATTTGTTATAGTGTAACGCCCTCCTGCTCTGTATTCTGAATTTTTATCGAGTTTAGTCCTTAAAACAGACTTTAAAGACTTAAATATTCATGTGGACGTCTATAATAACAGCCTTAATATTACGTTTATCTCATTATTAGATTCAATTGGGTTCAGTCAGAATGTACATGAACCAACTCACTGTTTAAACCACACTCTGGACCTTGTTCTGGCATATGGTGTTGAAATTGAACATTTATTAGTCTGTCCACAAAATCCTCTTTTATCAGACCATTTTTTTATAACTTTTGAAGTCCTGCTAGTGCTGTAGCTACATTTAAGGAAGTGATTCCATCGGCACTTAATTCATCACAATGTCTCAATATCAATGTAACGGAGGACTCCTGTGATAACTTTAGTCCCAAATGAATCATCTTGTTGATAGAGCTGCAGCCTCACTGCGACTGACACTCAACTCTGTCGCTCCTCTAAAAAAGAAGATAATTAAACAGAGAAAGCTCCGTGGCTTAACCCCCAAACCCGCAAACTAAAACTAAAGTCGAGAAAACTCTAAAGGAAATGGCGATCTACCAAACTGTAAGAATCTCGTTTAGTCCGGCTAGATAATCTTAAAACATATAAGAAGGCTCTCAGTAAGGCCAGAGCAGCTTATTACTCTTCATTAATAGAAGAAAATAAGAACAACCCCAGTTTTCTTTTTAGCTCTGTAGCCAGGCTGACAGAGACACAGCTCTACTCAGCCTTCTATTCCTATATCGCTCAGTAGTGACAACTTCATGAGCTTCTTTAACCATAAAATTATAATTATTAGACACAAAATTAATCAATTAAATCTCCTCTCCTCAATTGGTAATGATTTAGCTTCTAATACAGGAACCTTAAAAACAGCTGTAACACCTGAAATATATCTAGACTGCTTTTCTCCGATCGACCTGAACCAACTAACTTCAACAATTTTGTCGTCTAAACCATTAACATGTCTCTTAGACCCGATTCCAACTAAGCTGCTTAAAGAAGTTTTACCATTAATTAACACCGTGTTATTAAATATGATAAATCTGTCTCTATTATCTGGCTATGTACCACACTCCTTTAAAGTAGCTGTAATAAAACCTTTTCTTAAAAAGCCCAGTCTTGATCCAGAGGTTTTAGCCAACTATAGGCTGATATCTAGCCTTGCAGTCGCAAAACAGTTGTGTGATTTTCTACATAACAATACTTTATTTGAGGTTTTTCAATCTGGATTTTGAGTTCATCATAGCACAGAGATGGCACTGGTGAAAGTTACCAATGACCTTCTATTGGCATCAGACAAATGACTTGTCTCTGTTCTTGTCTTGTTAGACCTCAGTGCTGCTTTTGACACTGTTGACCAGGACATTCTGCTGCAGACACTGGAACATTTCATTGGCATAACAGGAACTGCACTGAGCTGGTATAAATCCTATTTATCTGAGCGATCTCAGTTTTTAAGTGTTAACGATGAATCCTCCATGCAAACCAAAGTCAGTCATGGAGTCCCACAAGGTTCTGTACTTGGACCTATTCTATTCACCTTATATATGCTTCCTTTAAGCAATATTATCAGGAACCACTCCATAAACTTCCATTGTTATGCGGATGATACCCAATTATATCTATCAATCAAGCCAGATGAAAGCAATGAATTAGCTAAACTTCAAGCATTTTTAAGGACATAAAAAATTGGATTTCCTGCAACTTTTTGACGTTGAACACCGACAAAACTGAAGTTATTATACTTGGCCCCGAACGCCTCCGAAACATATTTTCTAATGACATAGTCACTCTGGATGTCAGAGCCTTCAGCTATCAAGCTCCTCTACTGTGGAACCAGCTCCCAATGTGTGTTCGGGAGGCACACACCCTTTCCACATTTAAGAGCAGGCTAAAGACTTTCCTCTTTGATAAAGCTTATAGTTAGGGCTGGTTCAGATTTGCCTTGGACCAGCCCCTAGTTATGCTGCTATAGGCTTGCCGGGGGACTCACTCCTCTCCTCTCTTCTCCTCCTCTCCCTATCTTTCTCGCTCTCCTCCTCTCCCTCTCTATTGATATGCATTCATGTCCCTTAAATGCATGTTACTAACTCACCATCCGGGACATCATCCCCGGAGATGATGAGGGATCCTCCTCAGCCTCTCCCTGAGGTTTCTTCCATATTTCCCCCTCTAATTGTGGGGTTTCTTTTAGGGAGTTTTTCCTTGTGTGGTGCGAAGGTCTAAGGACAGAGGGGGTCGTATCCTGTACAGTCTGTAAAGTCCACTGAGACAAATGTGTAGTTTGTGATATTGGGCTATATAAATAAACTTGACATGACTTGAAGATGAGTAGTTACCTATGGTGGCTGAGTAAGTTATGTCTGAAAGGTAAAAAAAAAAAACCTACTACCGTAATTTCCGGACTACAAGCCGCTACTTTTTTCCCACACTTTGAACCTCGCGGTTTATACAATGACGCGGCTAATTTATGGATTTTTCCCGCTTTCACAAGCTTCATGTCGCCAAAAAACTGAGCACCGTCGCATAATGTGACGTAAATCGAGCGCGCTCAAACTTCCCATTTCGTTTCATTCAGTGTACCAAATGAACCTCTAAAAACATTATGCCAACCTTCAATTGCATTATTAGTTCTTGGAATGTCTTCAGCAGTGGACATTATGAACAGCGGACATTATGAACAGCGGACATTTTAAACAGCGGACATTATGAATGGTCACGATTCTGATTACGGTAGTCATGTTCTCACCCTTATCATGGCAAAGACACGGAGAAAGGCATATGATGCAGCTTTCAAGTTGAAGGCGTTTAAAAGCCTATTTATTTTTGTTCCAAGCCGTGTTTCGTTAAAGCCTGTGTAAAGTTCATTTGTTTCAATGTACCGCTAGGCACCTGCGGCTTATAGACATGTGCGGCTTATTTATGTACAAAATACATATTTTTTAAAAATTCAGTGGGTGCGGCTTATATTCAGATGCGCTGAATAGTCCGGAAATTACGGTAAGTGTCCTTGATGCCAGCCCAGGTTTTAAAGTGGTCAATTAAAATAGCATGATCTACTGTGTCAAAAGATTCACTTAGGTCTAACAGAATTGAAATAGCACTCTCCCCCTGTCAGATGCTAAAAGGAGGTCATTGGTTACCTTGAGGAGAGCAGTTTTTGTGCTATGTAAAGCTCTAAAACCTGACTAAAACTTCTCAAAGATGTTATTATTACACATAAAAGCAAAAATGTGGGTGGAAACTACTTTTTCTAAAACTTTTGATGAGGTTGCTGGCCTCCTCGACTGCCGGCCTGGCATGCACAAGTATCCAAGTGTCAACTTCCTTATGACTACAAGGAGCCATTTTAGCAAGGCTTATTGGATGATTGCTGACAGCGACCTATTTTTTTGTGATCAATGATCATGTTTGTGGCAGACATCTGGGTAATCTGGTCAGCCAAGAAGAACATCTCAGTTTGGTTGCCGCTGTCTCTTAGGAAGTTCCACCAGATTGACGGCACTTTGCTGCTCATCACCCTGTGTCTGACTCCACGTCCTCGCTTTGACCTTGTTTCCCTTTTTAGACTTGAGCACATTTGTACATGTATGTATGTATGCCTGTATAGTATACAAAACATCCAATGTGTTTGAAGTTTGTGTTGATGAATGCTGAACCATCAATGATGATGCAATCAGCAGGGAATTCATGGTTCTCATTGTGAAAAAAATCATTGAGATCACTTTATCTGTTCTGACATGAGATAAACAGCTTAAATAAGAGTTGGCAGTCTTTCTTCATGACCTTCTCCTTCGAAGGTTCAACAAAGACTGGTTCCTGGTGGATAAAAATTCAATTCAGTTTCTCTTAATTGTTTTGCAAAAGGCATTCCGTTAAGAACTCTTGAAATCTGGCTCTACCTTTCTCATAATGTCTTGCCATCAGTCCCACTGCGCTGTCTGTAGTTTCCAGCGACCACAGGTCTTGACTGTCTTCCTGGAAGGTATCGCCCATTGGCTATCATTCATGACATGGGACATTTGTATTAAATTATTAGTTTGCTCTAGTTATAAATATCTTCTGCATTGCAGTGCACTTACACCATTCGTTTTAGCAGTGTAGAGCTCAGTATGCAGATTATTTTCTTTAAATAGTTGAAATATGGCAGAAGGGAGCTTCTTAGCCTCTCTAGTTATAAATGTGGCTTCTTTCTGTTAAAAAATATATGAATTGATAGCAAGATCATTCATTCAATTCAATTCTACACAAAATTGCTCCCAAAATAATATTCTTGGAATATTATATTATGCATGCCACTTGGAAAAGTGGCATGCATCTTAATTTTTGCATGGCCAATGGGTTTTATTAAAAGAACAATCCCCAAGAAGTATTGGCGCAAATTTTGGTGCTTCTTTCCACTTGGGAAAGATTTTCTTCAATAATGCAATTAACTGCTTTACTATTGCCAGTGGTTAACTAGCTGGCTAAAATGACAAATGTAACATGTGCCCTGCGCCAAGCTAACATATACCAGACCACTCGAAAATTTCTAACCAACAATTCGACTCCTGGTAAAACAGCAAACAAGCCAACCCTCCACTAAATGTAACAATGTATTACCGGGATTAGTAACTGTAATATAGTTATTCAATTTATAATTGGAATCCTTTACATTATTTGTTTCTGAAGAAAAAGTAATTACATTACTGTAACGCATATCTTCTTTCGTGTCCTTAAAGATGCCCCTGAAATATTAATATGTAAGATATACCAGAATATAAACTTAAAACATTAAATCAATGAGCTAACATTATGAACAGTGTGAAGAGGTAACAGTGGTGACGTTATGTCAAACACGTCTATGTGTTGCAGAGATATCTCCTGAAGTTAGCATGCTAACAGCTAGCTGCTCCGTCCAGCCTGTAATACCACTTGTTCCTGTAGAGGTGATAGTGAGTCAGTGTAGCTCCAGTCTGCCTCAGTACAGAGGGAGAAGAAGTGCAGCTGCCTGACTCGCGTGTCTGTTTTATACTTTGTTTATTGGATTACATGGCACAAACGGAAAAAAACACCCGCACCACCTCGCCTCGTCCTCACAGCTGCCAGGAGGCTGTTTCTCATCTGTTGGCAGCTCCGGGAAACGGTGTAACTTCAGTTAGCAGTTAGCTGGAGTTCAGCCACAGCACCGGGGAAACTGCAAACTCCCTGTTGCTGCCATTACACACGCCCAGCAGCCCGCTATGGCGAGATGGTGCACACGTTAGCTGCTACCATCATCAGCTCCGAAAACATCATCACTGCGTATGAAATTGATGATGGGGGTAGTTAATGAGTGTTGACCATCTCGCTTTATGACTGACTAAAGTTCAATGGCTTTCATTCTCTGTATGTATTTGTTCATGTTTTACAAAAGGTTTAACCTGAGCCAGGCCATACAACATTGATGGCAATCCTCACATCCATACAGGGTGAGTAGTATACAGCTGTTAAAAAATTATAATATCAGATCGGTACTGTGTATCGGCCAATACGCAAGTTCAGGTGTTTGTATTGGGAAGTGAAAAATAGTGTTGGAAATTTTTTTACTTATAACTGTGAAAAGTGGACTACTCCCTTGGAGTCCGAAGGTCCATGGCCCCTGAGAGCTTCCTTTGGGAATATGCACTAAATTACAACTGGCTTCATCCACAACTTAAATTGGGCCCTGCTTTATCACCTGATCTTTAGATTGCTTACTGAGTTCTCATTATTTCTGTTTTGAGGTTACATTTAGCATATTCCTAAACAGAGTGATATTAATAGAACCCAAATAAATCTTTGAAGTGCTAATGTAATGATATCAGAAACACGACTATACTGTAAGCGTCAAGCGTTGGCCACCCAGTCGGTTAACTTTACGAACACCAGTTAGTTAATCCAGACTTTAAAGTCGCTTCAAATCCAGTCCTGAGCATCACAGAGCCGGCAGGTTCACCTATTTGATCCAGCTGCAGCCACTTCACATTATGACAGGTTGTGATAGTTTGTTCTACTTTCAGGTGTTATGTATTGTATTAGTATGAGCATTGGGCAGCAAGCTGTGCAAACATAGCCTGCAGGATGTGCGGGGATTGATCTGAGGCTAAAGGTGGGGAAGTGGTGCCAACAGGTCTGGACCCCACAGAGTGGAACCAGTCAAATGTGCCATTATTTGAGTTTAAACTAAGCAAAGGTTAATGGAGTTTTTGACTTTGGGAATGTAACCTCATTGTTGTTATGTTAGATGGTAAAGGGAACATTTATTGGTGGAGAGATGCAGTAATTGCTGCATTCTGCCTGTACTGTAGCTGTTTTTCAGTCATGACGTTGCTGTTTTTCGGTACTTTATTCATGTGTTCACACTTCCCAGCTCTAATCCCATTTGACACATGAAGATTTACTGGCACCTTCATCATGTATAATTTACTACATGTCCAAACCACCAACTAAAATAGTCTACTTAAGCATCTGTAAGCGGTATCCGTCAGTATATCACTGTATGTACCAAACAAATAGTAACAATGTCCTTTATTTTAGTTGTTAACAGAACCTATTTATCTGGGAGTCCCTGGCTCAAGAAAACGTACAAAAGCTACAACTACAGTATAAGAGTCCATTTTTTTTCACAACAAACAGCAGTAAATTGTGATTGCAGACATTTATGAAACATCATCATTGTCGCATCATCCCTAAACATAGTGTTGCAAGACTTAAATGATGGGTATAAATGTAGGGCACTAGATAGCTAACAGAGAGTGGATACAACTCTGAAGTGTTTCAACCATTTAAGGTATGTAACATTAAATCATTATTTTTATATTAAGAATTGACCAAATGACTATGTGTTATGTTAATGGTGTCAGTCATAATGAAAATGATCATTTGACTCTGCAGTTATCCTCAGTTCTACAGGGCGTTTTAGCGTCTTTCAGCTAATTCTTTTGGATTTATAGTCCACAACTATAACTGTATGACTGGCAGCTCTTTTCAGTGAAAAATCTGATAAACCAAACAGAAAACTGACAAAGTTAACAGCTAGCTTCTAAAAACAGAGGATATTTAGCAGCTCACGAATCAGAGTTTAGTGAAGATGAATCCAGAGATAAAAGGACAATGAATATTGAACTTCATCATATTACAGGTGGACATATACACAACTCCAAATTAATGCTAAAATACTGACTCGCCAAGGCACCCTTTACCGTCTGTATGAGACACATTATTAGAGGTGAGCGCAACAGATGTTTATAAAGAGCGAGAAAGTCCACTTTGGGCAGGTGGGAGTGGAGGATGGAAGGGTGAAACAAACGCAGGACTTTCACCCAGGAGACTGCTGTACATGTCAATATTTCATTTTCTTAATCTCAGGGATGAATGTTGCATACAACTTCTCAAATGAAGGCCTTAACCAAAGGTTTATCTATAATGCAGCCATTAAAGGAAGGCTTTGGAATAAGCCGCACCTACAGCTTTTTATGTGTTGGTGTAGAGAGGTGTAGTTTAGGTTTCAAGTTATGAGTTCAGTTTAGGTGGTCTCGGGTGTTACTGGGGCCGTGGGCTGAACAGGCAGCTAGGGGAGCTTAGAGGGAGCTGCTACCCTGCTGCCTCACGAACAGCAAATCAAACCAGATGGCCTCATTTATGGCCAATTAGCAGTGTGCTGTGAATGTAGCGCCACTGACTCACCTAGCGTTGTTATTATTACAGCTTTTATCTGAGCTCTAGAAAAACCCGGTTTTGATGCATGTTTGACCCCAGATGCATGAGGAAATTGGAGACCTGGTCCTGAGAATTGGGAGAGAGGCTGACCATGAAGAATAGCTCCGGGAACGATTATGCGTCTTGTGCTGTTTGGCTGAATCTTGCTCAGACTCGGAAACAGATTGAAAACTGCACACTGCAAATCTGAGAATTCAGCACTTCCAGAGTGAACAGGAAAAGACAAAAAAAGATGTAGCAGGGCTGCTTCTAACTTCCTCTGTGCTTTTCTCCCATCTGCAGAGACAAGAGTGTCCTGTTACTGAAAGAGGGATCAAGTCCTATGCAGGAATGTTGCTCTTCCTCCCCCCGCTTTCATCCCCCCTCTCACTCTCCTCTAATCGTTCCCTCCATCACTTATTTGGCCTTTGCTTGACTCCCTCTGTGATGGTCCACTTCACTTAACTCATAAACAATGCCCCCAGCCCCTTCCACACCTTCATATTTCTGCCTGCCTACAAGCTCCAGCCTCTCCCAGCCTGCCTACCACAGAGTCATCAGACCTTTTAGCAGTAATTAGTTGAGGGACTGCAGCACAGCGAGATATTTCCCTAAATCATCTCAATCTTTGGGAGAAGGAGAAAGGTAAAGCTGTGTTGGTAGAAACCTGCTGAGACAATGACAGACTCATCATACACGTCCAAACAAAGCCAAGACTCGGTGGAAAAAATTGCTTTTTGTTGTCTTAATTATGTGCAACCAGCGTCACAAGAGAACTACATCAAAATGAACAAAAAGGAATAAAACCAGCTGCTGCACACACCTATTGTCTGAGTATATACTGAGGGTGAATACTGTTCAGATAAATGCAATTACAAGAAAAGAAGGTTGTTGCTGCACCCAAGCACTGGACTTTACCTCTGAGCAGGGGTGTTCTCTCACTGAGAAGGGAGTCATGTTCAGCGCATTGGTGGGTCCCGAGGGGTATCAGCCACCAATGACAGCACAGCGTTGTTTGAAAGCCTCTCAATGAAAACTCCTGCCTCTAATTGTCCCTGCAATGCTTATCAACGCTGCCAATCCCAACTAGAGCGGAAAGACAGAGCAATTTTCCCATTACAGAGGGAGCAGAAAATGGAGGAGAGACGAGGAGACGAGGGAGCCCAGTGTCTCCAGAGAGCAGTGCAGATGGCTTCATCTCCAAGTTCAAAAACACAGACAGGAGGGATGGGGGCGAGGGACGTGGCACATGCACTCTCACAGGCACTTGTGCACAGAGTATGTTCACTTGCATAGGCAGGGACACCATTCATGCTCTCTAACAACTTGCAATCAATTAGCTTTAGACCTATTTTCTGCAGCCAGTTTTTTTTAAGGCCTCAGTCACGCAGAATGTGGCCATGGACGATTCTTTTCAGTGAGCACTGAGATCATAGCTGTTTTAAGCTTGCTGACCCCCTGCCACAGTTATTAGATAAGCCCACTTCAACATTACCTATCCCATGCTCTGATCTCCTACAACCAGAGCAGAGGCTCTGCCGACATTCACGTGTTTAGATTTCCTCTCCCAATATGGAGAGTTACATTCAACTTGAAGTTTCCTCTTTGGTCTGCCATCGTTGGAGCGCAAAAATGCAGCCGCACTGTGCTCAGATGGTTATGACAACAAATGGCGTTCTGATAATATTATATAGACCAGGATTAAACAGCAGCAATGAGATCAATCTGTATACCTGCTTCCTTGAAGGAATGTTTATTCAGACACATTCAACTGTGTATACAGTTCACCATAGGAGCCCAAGTTAAAAATGATACAGGGAGTGTTTTGCGTGTGTGTGTGTTTGGAGGAAGGGTTGGATTTACTAAACTCTCATTATCAATGCAGACATCTTTAAGTGTCTGCCGTCTGGCTCCACAAGGCTTATCAGTTCCTCATTGGCTTACGCAATTATAGAAACACACACAAAAGTGCGTAGCCATGCATACACTCAAAACCATGCTGGTGTGTGCTTGGACACACATAATATGCAAAGAGGCCTTTAGCAGCCCACCTAAATTCAAAATAGATCAACTTAACGTCCTCGAGACAGCAGAGTGGTTGCACAGACCATTACAGCATAAGTCTTACAGGCCTAACAGACTGCAACAACAACTACATGCTTGTTTTATTGCAAAAATCCATCATAGTGTTCACCTACCAGCCCAGCAATGGTGCTCTGTTTCACTCCCTCCAATTTCTGAGGTCACGACCAGCAGAATAAGCAAACAGAGCAAAAGATGGGGCCAGAGATGTGTGGAGGGCTGTTGACCTGATCTCTTATCAAGCAGCACCTTTGCTAACCTGCACCGCGAAGAGAAAGTTCAGTTCAGCAGCAGATACAGTCAGAGGCACACTGACTTGACAAACCTCAATCTGTCAGGCTTGTTTTTTTGTGTGGGAAGATGAACTCCTTCACACATCCAAGAGTTCAAAAACCAGAGGCCCCCTTCTCTTTCCTCTGTCCGTCCATCTGTTTGCCTTCCCCCCAACCACCACCAAACAGACACACATCTATGGCCTCCTATTGTAGTAGCTGTGCAGGTGTGTGGGTGCTGATAAGAAGTATAGGTGCCCCATGGTTCATCAAGGTGAGGCAGCGCTGGGTGAACTCTGCCCTCAGCCCTGCTCTGGCATTTCCAACAGGGGGAAGATATACCGAGAAGGGCAGAAGCAATGCCGCTTATCAAGCCGGGGACTGAGGAGCAGATGCCAAGCGGAGCCACGGGGACTTGAACTCCTAGCCTGCATCCCAGCATCTCGCCCAACGTTGTCTGGCAGCAGGGCCCTGCTCGACTGAGGAAAACCACAGTCCACCACTCTTAGGGTTTCTGAATCAGGGCTGTATGCGTCTCACCCTGTTTTGCAATGATATCTCTGTCTGAAATGCCAAACCTCACACGCACACACACAGACACAAACGAAAAACACACACTCAGACTAACACACACACACAGACACGCACACACAAACGCAAACTCACACTCAGGCTAACACACATTCACACACACGCACACACACAGTAACACTAACACACACACACCTCTTCTGATCTGCTTGCTCTTGGCTCTTCAGAATTGTACAGATGTTTGAGTGGTTGGAGGTTGAGTGTTGAGTTAGTCTTGCATTAAATGTACAATCAAAAGAATGGGGTCTTACTCATTAGCAAAATGACATTTAAGTTATATTCCTTTATTTTATAAAGGGCAGAACGCTTTAGATTACAGCCTGCAGTACGACTTTTTGTACAGATATTAGCTGTTATTATTTGTGTAGCAGCTTAGACTACTTATCTGGAAACTTGCAAGAAATTGTCAAAGATTCTGTAGCAACAAGGATTCTTGTTCTTCAATAACATATATACGTAGGTGTTGAGACATTTTCCAAAAGCCCCTTCGTTCCCTTACTGTATCCCTGTATGTACTGTATTCATGGCCAGATATCAAAATGATTGCGTAAACGTAACGAGGGAGTCTAACGTGGCAGTCTGAACCCCACCTGCTACCCCAGTTTAGAGGCCTCAATTAGGGAACAAGGCTTGGATGTTGTGAGTTAACTTTAATGGGCAATAAGGGGATTGTGGCTTTAAAGCCTGGCCCTCTGGTAGAATGCAGTCAGGGTTGGAAAACGTGGCAGGGAATTCTAGACAAAACAACCAACTAGTTTAGAAAAGAGATGTGTTCAGAGAAGGTTTATGTCCTTAACAGTGTGGTAAGTGCATTTGCTGTATATTAGTGGGGGTGGTAGTCTAGTGGTCTTGTGGTCAGGCTTTCAAATAGAACACCAAAAGTTTGTGAGTTCAATACCAGGAGAAAGGCACTTAACCCCAAGTTGTCTCTCCCTGTAGTTGGTTCACTGTAAGTCACTCTGGATAAGACTGTCTACTAAATGACATATAATATAATATTAGTACTGATTTCCATCTTCCAGATGCACGTTTGTCTATATGAAATAACTGCCACTGAAACTTTCTGTTAGCTTCTGAGAAGTCAGCACTTGGGGATTGAAGGTTTTCATTGGAGAGAGACAATATCTAAATATAACTGATGTCATCACTGTTGTAGGAAGAAAAGCTGGGGTATACAATTCATAACCAGTGTTACCATAAAATAAATATTTCAATATTTTCAAAATGTGATTTATTTGCTTTCTTTTCAACAGTGAAGAGAAGATGGATCTTTGAGTCAGGAGAAAATTTGTCTCGCTTAGGATAAAGACTGGAAAGAGTAAGCCTGGCTCTCTCTGAAACCTCAAAAGCTCACTAATTAACATGCATCTAATATATTTAACCCAAACGGCCTCAGCTGGACTGTTTTTACTGTGCTAATAAGCTAATGTTAGCATGCTAATGTACTAAACTAATATAGTCAACATGGTAAAAAATGTTAGCATTGCCGTTGGGAGCATGTTAGCATGAGGACATTAGCATTTAGCTCAAAGCCAGAGGCGCCCCCAATTTTTTCATAGGGGTCGCCAGATGGAGCTTTGGAAAATCTTGGGGTTGCACACCAAAACCATAAGCCATAACTGAATTTTTTTAATTCTATTACGCTGTAGTACTATATAGGCTAATGATATATCAATAAAAGAGTTAAGGAATCGTATACTTAGTTTTTTTTATTTTACAGTAATGTTATTTAATATTTAATGTGTTTATATTAATACCGTTAACATTTTCGAGCTCCACAACAATCCTGTTTTAACGTGTTATGTGTCTGTATAAACATGTGTTAGGCTATACATTGTTCTTCAGATAGGCTAGTTGTCCAAATGCCCCTTTAATTTGAAGGAGTACATTGATTGTTGGAAAATGACACTTCCTTGGAACAAGCGTACTCAAGTTTAAAAACACATGGGATTCATATGAACCTCCTCATGCTCTCTGAGAAAGCTTAAATAAATCTCAAACTGTTTCTCTAAATTTGTGAACTACGTCTAATAATCAGATTATAATATGTACTGCTACTACTTTGCTTTTTCATCTAACATGTATATATTTTATTGGGTTTAGTAAATATTTAAAGCAGACTTTTCCAGAATTTAGAGATTACATGTATTTAAAGAGCCTGCTCTAACATGAAGTGGTAGCAAGAACAACCAATATGTATATACCCCCCATCTGCTTATGTCGTCAATGATGAGAAGTTCAGCCTCTCACACCAGTAAAGCCTAGCCCAGATCCACAGATGGGGCATTTCTCTGGCTCCTGCAGCTCGCTTGCATCGACTTCCTCAAAGATAAAAATAGTCTGACATAAAGGGAATGATATATGATCTCAGTCATTCATCTAAATTGGACAAATGAGGCCCACACGTCTGAGCTGTGAACCCCCCCCCCCCACCCATAGGACTGAATGAATGGGCCAATGTATGGGAGGTGGCCAGTGTAGTACATGCACACACACATTTAGTATGGATGTTCATGTGTGAGAATCCATTTCTTTCAATGTGAGAAAGTCTGTCTGTGTGAATGCCCACCAGTGTGTGTGTGTGTGTGTGTGTATTGTGTGTGCGTGTGCATAAATATAGATACACATTATCTTTGCTTCCATGACCTTCTATAGAATTAGCAGGAGTATCTGTAGTTTCAGAATATGCGTGTGTGTGTGCCTGTCTTTATGCACAGCTCTTTGTGTGTGAGAGCGAGAGAGTGAGAGGTGGCATTGTTGCATCTGCTCCTCATTAAAGGGCGCTAATGAACGCACGTGTGTTCCACCTGGTTTGGTGGAGTGGGGGGTTGATGAGGGCCTGGCCTTTCCCAGCTCTCCTATCGTAAAAACTGTCTCAAGACAAACAGGGGAGCTCAATCCCCAGACGCTCATCTGACAACAGTTTGGCTGTTCCTCCTCTAATGATGAAGGTGATGTTCGGCGGCCCTGCTAGGCAGTGACTCTGCCTGGAAAAAACAAGATTCCCATAACAGAAGAGCCAGGGAAATGTCTCCGGGAATTACTCTTACCCTTCCTATCAGGCTTGTGCTGATATATGAGCTTTTGAACACTTATACTAATGTTTTTGGAGAGAATGTGCCAGTATACAATGTGTTAGTTGCCACACATTATTGGATGAAGAAGGTTCAGATTTAAAGATTAATTTCACGCAAATTACAAAATAAATCCTATGGTGTCACTCGCTGGTGGTACAACATGTAGATAGTTTCGCCTTCAGTTCATATCTGACTCCTCGCCAAAACAATAGTGTTGATTTGGTTTGAGTTAGGGAACAATCGTGGGCATGGTTAAAATAAACTAAAGTTGACTGTGAACAAGAAATGGGAAGCTCACAGCACTCTCATGTGTCAAAGCCAGACTGTTTGTAGATCTCCATTAGAACCTTCCTGCGATATTATCAGGGTGTATATTGATGTGACTCTTAACCGGCCTTTGTTCCTTAAAGACAAAGAGTCATAATTTACATAGCTGCATTGAAATATGTAGGATTAGGCTGATGTTAGTTCTGTTTGTTTTTTAGTGAGAGGTGGCGACCCCATACGCTATCACTGGTTGGACCGACCAGAGAACTTTGGGTAGTGTTTTGGGTCGCTATCTCCAACTAAAAAAACAAACTGCTAGTTTGGCTTGACTGTTCCACCAGGTGGGGATACAGCCTTATATGTGGCTCTGTGTATTTTGGTAGTTTTTGTATTTTTAAACATTAGTTTTGACGTATTTCTCATTTTACAAGAAACCACCGAGAGTGAATCTTGTGTTTTGGATGCTATTATCATACTCGGTGATGTGTCAGTGTTTTTGTTCCGCTGCCCTGTACAGATTAAAAACCTGCCCGTCTGCCCGTGTTCTCATCCCTGGCTCTCTGACGCTCTGCACGCTGCCATTGCCTGGGAAGGTAGCGGTGTCAGGCAACAGGGAGGACCGCCGGTAGACAATAACATTATATTTCATGTTTCATGTTCACGTTTAGGATAATTCTACAGACATCGTTGCTACTAGCTGGTCTGACCAGCCTTGTCAAGAGGGCCTCTAGCTATTGCAGTGTTGCCAGGTTGGTTCAAAAACATCATTATTAGCTAGAAAAGAATATGAATTTTGAAAGAAAACTTCAAAAATTGTCCATTCTAAATTGAATAGAATATTGCCCAATCTGGCAACTTTTCTTGGCAGTAAAACATATTTAAAGAAGTTACACACATATCAGTGTCGGGCGGAGAAAAGTACGGCCGACAAACAGACAAAGACTTCAAGCAGGTTTATGTAATAATGTATGACTTATTCGAGAGTAACAACTGAGATGCATAAACACAAACGACAGAAAACAATAACAGAAATTATTTTTCATTAAAATATGTATTTCAGAACTGGAATGTCCCCAGCGCCCTAAATGGACCACATGCCACTGGGTCCAACATCTGCCTGTGAGGCTCATTTGGCTGTCAGTGGATGCTTCTCATGGCATGTACAAGATTTCTTCTGCTTTGGTTTCAGTCCAGATTACCTTGAGTCTGACGAAATCTGTGGACTTCCTGTCTCCTTCCTCCTCAAGATAATGGATGAATGAGAATTTTACACCAGATCTGCATTTACTTTCTTCTTTTTTCGTTGATTGTTCCCAACTCTAAATGAAGATTAGTTTTCTCAAGTGGCTCATTGAGATGGACGTGTGTTTTCTTTAAGAGAAAAGAAACAACTTTCATTACAGTTCAAACCATCACTATGCAGTGAAATGAAACACGTTACAGTGGAAATATATTTTGTAGGTTCAGTATTTTACCACATCAGACCGACAATTACTTAATTTATAAAGCATGTTTTGAAACAAAGTTACAAAGAGCCATAAGAGTAAAACCAATAAACCAAAATGAAAAAGTGATAAAACTGCAATGATAAAACAAACAGATTATAAATCACAGAGACCGGTAATAAAATGAAGACATAATAGAATGACGATCATAAAGAGGATAGTAATCAATCAAACACAAAGTAGACGCAAGTTTGTAAAAGTTTCTGAAATGATTTGTTGGAAGTGAGTGAAGACGTTTGGCAGCTTCTCGCACAGAACTGGTGCCCTGCTGCGGAGGCCTGCTCTATTAAGCGCTTGTTTCCATCGTAAACCAAGTTGTTGTGAGATTTCTTTTCTAATTAAGTGACAGTGGTCTGCTTTATTTCAATGTTCATTTGCTTTGTTTTGAGAAAATTCTCAAAACAGATGCAATGAAAAGCATAACCATTTGTCCCAAACTGTCGGTGGACAAAACAAATCTGTCACTTTCATGCTTTGCAGTCTGGATATTGATGTTGCCGTGTGTTTTTCTATCCGCGGAACACTTCAGGGAAGAGGGTGTAAACTGGTTCTTCAATCACTTTGCAAACAGCCTTCTGCTGTCTGAGTCTCTGCGGAGAGAAGCCCTCCCTCAGGTTTCTCCCTCCGCCTGCTCACCTAACACACAGCACTGCTGGGAACATCATCATCACAATCACACATTAACCTTTTTAATGTGCCGGGATTAAAGATTGACAGACATGTTTTTTGAAAACAGATTTTTTTCTTTTAAACATATATATTTTAATGCTATTGATGGCCGATAAGTGGAGCCAATATTGAGTCTGCTTAAAGTGGTAATTCTTAAAATTGCTGCTCTTTGGTCATTACTGCCATATCCAAAGAAAGTCTCACTACACACCACGACTCTCATTGATCAGCACTGCATTAAAGGCTCTAAAAGGACATTTTTTGATTAAGTTCAGCATCTAAAAATGTATCTTTTATCTTTGTCTTTAGAGTCTGGATTGAGTGTATGTCTTGCAGCCCTTTGAAGGACATTACCAGTGTGTTTGCACATTTTAGCTCCTCAACTACAAGTTCTCTACACTTGACAATTTTGTTAACCATTTTTAATACACACCATATCTTTTAAGATGTGTATTTCCTACTGTTTCAGGCATCCATTGGTTTCCATTCCCTTCATGTGGTATGAAAATCAATTAGCATCAGTTAGACTCTTGAAGCGAAGATCAAGACTGCCTTCATTTTTTGTCAATGATACCATTATTATGATGTGATAATGCAGTTTAATCACAGATTGATTTGAAAGGTCTGCACTGCATAATCATGCAATGATTGAGTAATGTTGACAAATATTAATATATATAATATATATTCTGATGCTCAGTTATTCCAAAACTCCAGAAAGTTTCAAGTTTCTAGTTATATATTGTCATATGCACAACCATTACAGAGAAGGCACCGAAATCTTAGATGTCAGGCTCCCTGCAACAATGCTCATTTTTGAATATGTATCAAAATAAAATAAAAAATAAAAAAAGATTCTAAGACATAAAATAGTGCAGAAATATAAAATAAAATAATACATATATATATGTGTATATATATATATATATATATGTGGCAGACAGGTGTAAAGTAATTGCAAAATGAATAAACTGAATGTAAACAGGAATGAATGTATGTGCATAATGGGAAGTAATAAATATACTGTATATATAGAGGGATGTAAACAGGTAGTAAAACAGTAGGTAAAAGTATATAAAGGTAAAGTGACAATAAAACAGTGATTTATATTGTCAAGATTTTCATAACACACAAAAAGAGATGGAAATCAATGGCTGGCTGTAACGGTTGTAAAAATGCATACAACTTCCTAAAACACAGTAACAGGGTTTGCTGAGTGTTTTTTCTCTTGAGTTGATGAGGCGTAAAACCAGAGAGCAGCTTTAAAGGACCATCATGTGGTTATTCAGGCTTGTATCTTTGAATACATGACATTAGCCGTGTGTGACACCATGTTTAGTGTATTTGAAACTGTGCTTAAAGCTTTAGTCTTATTTAATTACACATCTCTTGAACATTAAAATTCATAATTGTATTTGTATATCAGGGCTCAGGTGTTTGGAATCAGAACTACCATGACTCTCACTGCTACTAATAGAATATACTCATACATACATGTGTGGAGTTTGATATTTGAAATTTCTCAGTATTATCAGTTTCAGGTCTATCCAAAGAATACCATCGTAGCACTGATCAATCCTATAATAACTCCATCATATGGACACTGACTGATTTTAATGAAAAACCAGTATCAGCCAACCAATCCATCATTCTAACCATAGTTGGGACGTTGGAGGTGATACATTTGTTGACTCTTGTCACATTTATCTGTCTCTGTGTGTCTCTCTATCTCTGAATACACCATTCCTCAACCGTGTCCAACAGTGACAGCCATGGGTAATGACAGTTGAACGCTCGCTCGCTCCTCATTTACTCGGAGTTGGCAGTGTAACAGTTCGCTCAGAAGTCTTAAGTGCTTGTTAATTTAATATGCAAATAAGTCTCTTGTCAATCTGAATGCATTTTAATGAAAAAGCTGCTGCTTGCACAGGCTCTGGTGTGTGTGCAGGGGAGAAAGAAAAAGGCCAGGGGCAGGCAGGTTGAGCAGAGAGCACGGCAGAGATGTGGCGGAAGGATGCAACGTAGAAGGGAGGCCCAGATGGCACCTATTGAACACGCTCGGCGGCTGGTTGCAGCCCGAACATGTGTAGCACATGGAGGTGGTGCTGCTGTCACCTCCGCTTTGGCCTCCTCTGATCTGTGTCAGCCAGTGTTCCCGGCAGATAGAGAATCAAAACAGAATCCGGGGTTATGAATGGGAGCAAACACAAGCATCAGCCTGCACAAACATGATAGAGTGAAACACACACACACACACACACACACACACACACACACTCTACCCACATCCCTCTGTTAACGACCGACCTCAGCTCAACCTTTGCCTACATATGTGTGGCGCAGTGTGCTGAAAGTAAGGTGAGCGTGTTATTGGGAAGGTGGGGGGTGGATTGCAGGCGGTGTTAAGTCAAGCAGGAACCCCTCAATGTTGCTAATTTATTTACAGATTTAATTAGATGGATAGAGCCCTCACAGATATAAGAAAGAGAGGAGAGATGTTGCCAGCGTTACAGCACTTTAATTATGGTAGCAGGCTCCTGATCCCTGCGCTCCGCTGTCTGGGGAGCCAGTTAATTAAAATCCTCATTATTTTACTTTTAATTAGTTCCCCCCTCTTTTGTTTCCTTTCACCATATGGCCGTGTTCCGTGGTCAAATTAACGTAATTGAGCTAATTAAGCCGATCACTTTAATTATTCAAAGCGTTCCGATTGGCCAGGAGAACTTTTCTCCCTCTCCCCCTGACATTCCTGTATGAGGTTCAGAGTTGTAAAGTCGCTCTCTTTGTCATTATGCTCCTCTCTACTCCCATGCTGTAGGCAGTGAGTTATGGCTGCAACATGCCTCACATCCTACATGTTCCAGCAGTGTCTCATGTTTCACTCCCATACAATGCGGGGTACGCAATGCAGCACCGGAGACCTCAGTGAATTCAAAGAGGATTCAGGAATCTTCAGAACATTTAACACACTATGGTTATGACAAATTAGCTGCGTGTTGGTAGTTGTTGTAGCTCTCAACAGTCATCTGGTGCTCAGGGATCGCAGATACCATAAATAGCTTTGGCAGCCCGAGCAGCTTTCAGAGGGATTGTCAGCACAGCTAAATGCCATAGACATATTTCAACACAATACCATTACATTTACATGCTTGAATTTTGAAAATGGTGACAACCAGATGGCGGTTTTACAGCAAACATACTTACGTTGAGCTCAATGCCTGAGGGTGGACAAGACCTGTCTATCAGCATTCATCTACAGCACACACTAACTCTCTGGCATCCTTCATTGTTAGCTCATCGGCCTGTAAGGCTAATGTAGAATCATTTATATCCCTGATCTATTTAAACACTATGAAGTTCACGTTAAAACTGTTGGATCCAAGTTTTAATTATGAAGTTTTGGCTCAAATAAATGTGTTTTTATATTCAATATTTGATGATGGGTGTAACGATTAAACTACTTTCACGTTGCCATTCTAACCACACAGTGCAAGTCTTTTCTGGGAAAAATCCTCAGACAGGAAGCAACGTACTTAACATTGTTTGTTTAAACACGATACACAACTAAGACAAATGCCTGACGGTGCCACACATCTCTGCACAGAGCCCTCTGTGACTGAGAAAGGCTAAAGTCACTTAAAAGATCAGTGAAACTAAACACAATTTGAACTCACTTACCCATGGAAATCTGTGCTATCTGTGTCTAGATTTATGCCTCCACACTACTACAGTCTAGATGGATGGAATTTTGATTATGTTGCATACAGATAAAAAAAAAAATGAAAGCAACAAGAACTGTCCTGGTTACTCTGGATGTTCCACAGACCTCACTGCAAACAGCGTTCACTGGAGTCAAAAGGTTGAGTATGGAATGCAGGATTGTTCTCACCCTCAATGGTCTCCATCAGCATTCATCGTAGCAGAAGGGGAGGGACCATCAAACTTGTGGAAACGATATTGTAAAAGATATTGTGGCAGCCGACAAGCCCGGTCAAATGCTAGCGGTAATGCTCTGTATGGTTGCGATTTGCCGTAAAAACAAGGAAATCGTCGGATAAGAACACAACAGCATGTTCGGTTTGAGACAACAAAATTCATGCACTACATAAATAAGTACATAGTGTACACAGTGTACTACATGGAAGTGTGCTACATGGAAGTATCTGATTTGAGACACAAGTCTGTGTTTTTCGTTTAGTTTTTTTGGTAATTTTGTTAAACTGATCCTCTAATGTGCCTAGACGTGTCCATGGTTACCTAAATGTTGATTCACCAAACCATTTCTAGCTGACCTTTTTCTTTTTTTTCTGTCTTTAAGCTTTTAAGGTTTCAACTCTCCAAATTGTAGACTGCCACCACGATCTGCCACTAGTTCTTAAGTCCCCGTGTTCTCCTGCTGTTCAAACTTTACTTTACATCTGGTAACACAAAGCAGACTGCAGCGTCACAGAGATGTGTAAGCTAAAGCCAGCACCTTGTCCAATTCCAAACCCCCCTTCTGGTGAGTCGTTCCAAGGAGCTTCTGGCTGACAGACCAGCGGATCAGCATCAGAACGGAACTGGGCTAAAGGAGGGCAGCCATATTGGATCTACTTGTATATCACAGGAGTGTCTGGGCAAGGAGGCTTCAGCGGTCCTCTTCCTCTTCATCATGAGCCTGTAAAAAATATCCTGCCATCATCTTGTGTCTTCACACAGTGTGAGGTGGAGAAGCTTGGGCAATTACACTCATCTGCATGTGTTAATATGATTAATTAGCAGGAATAAACACTTTCCTATGACACAGGCTAGATGGTGAGCCACACACCTGCAGAAGCTCTGATAAAAGACAACGCCTCATGGCAGAGAGCCTTTTCATGAGACCTGCTAATTGGCATCTGAAAACGTTCCGGCTAATTAAGAAAAGGCAGATGAGGCTTGATTAGTTTGAATGCAAAGTGTAACTTGTGGTGCAGTGGGATTCGGGAATGTGCCGAGGTTTTATTTCTTCACCATCACGATAGAAAGATAATTGTAATTGTGATCATTTGCATACGTTAATGAATTTGCGTGACGCTTCTTGATCAGACGTGGAATAAATAATTGATGCAGTATCAGCAACTACCATGACAAGTGGGACGTTTTGAAATAGCTAAGCGCATTAAGGTGTGAGTTTGAAGGCTGCCATGCTCCCAGCCAAGGTGTGAAAGTAGAGCAGATCATATCTTCTGCTTCCTACCGCTGCGACCACACTTAGATTAACTCCCAGCCTCCGAAAGTATGCTGAGACTATACGTTTTTATATAGCATTAAAAAGGCACACAAGTCAGAGCCAATTGGAGAAATCTGAGGAAAAACATTTTCAGAAGCCATGCTGAGTGGTGGAGAACAAAGAGCTGCGATGGGAAACAACCAGTCTGTGTTGGAGCTTTAATTGGAACATGGTAAACAGTAAATACATCAGATTGTTTCAAATGCCCTGGATGTAGAGGGGGCCACTCCCCTTTAATTAGCCTGCTTTCAGATTAGGCGTTATTAGAGGCAGGCAGCCAGCGAGCCAGTCAGCCACGGGATATGCCCCAAGTTCAGCCTCCCAAGAGCTCCAGCAGCAGATACAGGGCTCATGTTTAATTGCTTCTGTAAATGGTCAGAGCTCAAGCCCCCTAATTCCATTCCTCTGGGTAATCAGGCATGTTTTCACCATACAGGGCTAAAGAGAGTGAGAGAGACAGTCACATCCAGCATGCTAGGTACCATGCAATACAATGCCACTCTAATGCCTTGAAGGCGCTTCAAAATGACCTCAGCTTGCTTCGTGTCATGTTACAGAAAAATCATTTTAATAGGAGTTTTGTTTTTAACGCCACAGTTTGTTTTTCACACATTGAACAGGCATCTGATAAAGAAATAAAAGAAATAAAACTCTACAGAAGAAAAAAAAACAAAAAAACCTTCACACGATCATTTCAGTTCTTTATGCAAGAAAAATCATTAATCATACAGCAACGTTATATTTCTGTTTTTCATTTAAAAAAAAGTTTCTGGTGTGGGTTTGAATCTCACTTCTGACAAGCAGTTTCTTTTTTTTTTACTAATTTCAAGGTTTCCTGACTGAACATCTTCAGGTACTCTGGGTTTTTGCCTGACACCCATCAATTTTATATTCAATCCTCAGTGTGTAAGAGCTCAGATGAACATATACAAGAGAGATCAAGAGTTCATTAAAAATATTTACGCTCAGGGGAAATAATGCCACATGGCATAAGCAAAGCTTTGACAGTCGCTTTACAGCAGTCCATCAAATGTTCATCCAAGCGTCTTTTATTCCCTCTTCCAGTTGGCGCAGGCTTTCATCCTCATTGCTTTCCTCCAACTTTCCCTTAGTCCCAAAGAATCCTTTTGAAAGTGTAAATCACACATAAAGTCTTTGCATGATGCACAGACCCCTTTAACATTGAACACAACATAAATGTGACTTTGTATACGGTATATAGTCTCTGATATGGTGACGAACCAGGATCTTGGTGAAAAACTGCGTCCTCCCCGGGGAGAAGAGGCGGGGCAGTGATGAGAATCCACAACAACAACGACTTAGCAGGAGAAGAAATAGTGCACCGCAGTGAAGGGAAGCTCGGGAGGAAAGGAGAGGGCAATACGCAGCACTAGTGCCTCTCAGCATACCTGCAGAGAAGAGAGAAAAAGTCAGGCTCACTGCCACATCGGAATGGTGTGAATAAAAGGCCCACAACTGCTTTTTAGTTTAGTTTATAGATGCACCCACATTAACAAAAATTAAATTAAATATACTGTGTAATACCTATTCGAGGATTAATTATTCTAAAAATGATTTAAATGAAATACAACATGACATAAAATGCGAGTCATATTGTATGTCATTATATGACATAAAAGCATTTCCTAGATTATAATAATGCACTGGTAAATTCATTTGTAAATCAAAAAGTAAAATCTGTAACTTATAAAAGTTTTTCAGTTCAGTTACCAAATAGCATTACAGTTCTTTAATCATATCAATTTTTTCAGTAGAGGAAGAAGTATTCAGATTTAAAAGTAGCAATACCATGATATGTAAAAAGACCCATGAAAAGTAAATGCTTTTAAAATTATACTTTAAGTAACATCTTAATGTTGTAGCAGCTGGTCAAGGTGGAGCTCATTTTAAACATAAAATACATTGTTTCAGAGTAATCCCTCTGATTTTTTTTTTTTTTACCCACTTAACTGCATCATTTTCTTTACATTAATAACATGGCCTGCTGTGGCAGCCTTTTTTTCCCCAGTGGGAATAAACATTCTATTTTCTACATTACACGTAGTGATATTCATGCAAGGCAAATTTATGCTGTGCAGTAAATACAGATGCTTCTGTAGTGTCACGTCAACAACCCCTTTATTTACCTTCTGGTCTGTCAGCACAGAGTTGCTCTGAAGTGGAGGCAGGTGGCTGTTGAGCAAGACGGCGCCGGGTCTGTCATGCTCACAGAAGATTGTACCGTTGATGTAATGGAAGCGATCGCCTGGCATCAGTCTGTTTCTACAGGTGGCACAGCTGAAACACTACAGAGGAGCAGAAAAAAAAACAAGGGTCAGAAATGGAAATGGATCAAATCCAGGCCACATTGAAACAACATTTTGTGAGCAAATATGCCTGAAACTGGATGGATAAATATGAATTTAAATATGAAACATTGCAGTCTAATCTGTTGCAAAAACACCTTTAAAGAATATCTCTCTATCAAAGTTTAAAAGTGAGTATATGAGGTAAAAAAAGATGCAAATTTCTCTCCGCTTCCTGTCTCACTGTCACTCCTCACCAAATCCCAGATGTTTCTGTCAAACAAGCAGCGGGAGACCACGCATGGTGATGTGAGAGCTGGGGATTTACCTTGAGGTGGTAAACATTTCCCTGTGCCCTCATCACCATTTCGTTGGCTGGGATTGACTGGCCGCAGGCGCTGCATGCCCCGCTGTGCCCAAACAGTCTGCAAACACAAAAACACAGATTGCTCAGTCTGAACAGCTTCCAAAATCTAAAACCAGCAGCTTCCTCTCCTCCTCCTACTCCTACTCCCTTCTCCTCTGCCACCTCTTCCTTCCTCTCACCTGATGTAGTCGCTCCGACACAGAATCATGCCCCCTTTGCTGTAGCAGGTGGTGCCAATGTCTCCCAGCTGGGCTTGGCAGCAAGAGCACTTGAGGCAACGAGTGTGCCAGTAGCGCTCCATGGAGAAGAGCAGGAAGCGGTCTGCGATCTTCCCCCCCGCATCCTGCACACGACCTGGGGGCCGGCGGTACCCCTGACACTTGGCTGTTCACCATGCTGATGTGGGCCCTCAGAGGCTCCTAGACACACAGAAGAGAGGTTTGGAAACGGAGACAGGTAGAACGGCTACACCCAGCAATGTTCACTTCTCCCTTCTAAGAAAACATAAAAACTCCTACGCTGATTTTTCTTGTGACATTTATGAAATAAGTGTTTTGTTTGAACTATATTTATTTCCGTTTACATTGGAGGATATTTACTTTGCAATAATTACAAGCAGGAGCTTATAATAAACCCCTTTGTATTTACGACCACACACACACACACACACACACACACACACACACACACACACACAC
>CALSBV010002302.1:412410-424597 GCA_943590825.1 Bovichtus diacanthus
AGATTACTAGATATGAGATCTGCTCCTTCCAAAGTAGGATGAATGCCTTATATGTGAATGTATAAATGTCTTATATACATTCCCTGTGTAACTCAGGAGGTAGAAAACTAAAACTGCAACAGCTTTGTCCATTGGCCTCTGGAGCTTAATGGACATTTTTGGTTTATAAGCAACACTATGCAGCCTTGGACAGGGGAACTTGTTAAGAGGCCTGGGGCAAGAATGTGTTATTAGGACCCAAGTGACCCCCTGGTTGAGGTATTTATTGACATACCTTATCAGCATCATTTTAATGTTTTCCATTTAGTTATGTTTGCTTAAGCACAGCCACTGTAGGTTCCCGCTGAAATGCTGCCCCAACTGAAGTGTTTGACTGTTAAAGGTATGATGGCCAGACCTGGCCTGAGGCATAAGCGACAGCGGCAGCGTAGCGGCCCATGGCAACCAGCAATCCCTGAGCGCTTAAAATGTCCCACAGCGAGCTTGACACAGTGGCAGGCAGCTGTATATGCTCATTAAGCATGTTGCGTAGGCCCGCACAAATGACCCCTCGTATCAAAGCGTGTGTCAATGTTTAGAGCTTTGATGGGAAGATGTATCGAAAACAAAGGTAAACTTGTGTTCTCTCCTCTGCAAGTTTGATGTCGACATTAACATCCACGTAGCCTGCAGTCTGTCTCTCTCTAGTCTGTCTGTGTTGTTAACCTACTTTGTGCCTGACAACAGTGACGGTGAAATACAAATATTTATTATGTTTGATAAACGCCAACGGGAAAAAAGATAACCGCATTGAATGTGAATATGCATATGCATTCATATGCATTCGTATGCTACATTTAAAGCAACGGCTTGACGTTTGCTATTGAGGAAGTATTGATATTAAAATGTTTAATCAGCTGGGCATACTGTGCAATATGGATTTACTTCTCTCAGTAAGTAATAACCATCAAGTATTCTGCCAAGCCTCAGTATAAATAGTATTTTATATTTGAAGATGTATATAATAAAATGTGGGGGAGCCAGTGGGGCCTGATGCAGCTGATGAAATGAATAATAGTATTGTTATGTATAATTTACAATGTTAAGTTTGTCAGTAGAGATGCTGGATCAGCAGCCAGTACAAGCACAGACTCAGTTGATGCACATCCAGCAGAGCCAAAGCTATAAGCTGTATTAGATTTTTTTCCGGTTCATTACAACTTTGGACTATCCAGTGGGTTACCCATAACACTTAAACACGCGTACTAAAATAAACTGCAACGCCTCTTGATACATTTGATTCAGACATTAACCAAAACATGAGACTCATTACAGGTTAATACTTTTTTATTTGATGTGCAGGAGTATACAAACATTCAATGAACATGTGTAACAAGTCTTAAATATATAGCATCATTTTATTCCTTAAAATAAAGGATTATATGTACACTGTGAAGGACACACACACACAAAAAAATGAAAATAAAATCACACCCCGAAAAATGAGGTGATCCTAGAATTTATCACTCCACAACTAAGAGTGAAGTCCATATATGCTTTAATCTATATACTTTAGTAGAATAATGAGCACATTCTCTGTCAACGCTCACTCGAGAAAGTTTCTCATTCTTCACTCACACACACACACACACACACACACACACACACACACACACACACACAATCAGTACATGTGTAGGAAACATTGTATGAAAGGACAGGCAATAGAGAACACAGTCCCTAAAGTCACTAATGAATATGTCTTTTGTCATCGAGTACTTCCTCATTATTTAAATTGCATGTCCATAATTCCCATCACTACTCATAAATGTTTTCTGTTACTTGTCTGAAAAACCTTCTGTCTGTACGACAAACCGTCCCATCACCCTATGTAGAGAGGATACAATAATTACAATTAAATAAAAGACGTTTCAGTGAAAGCTCTCGGCCAACAGTCACACAGCAGCATACTGCAGTGTGTGTCCTCAGTGCTGCACTGGTACAAGAGAAGTAACCTCTAATGTGGACAAACTGATGTCATTGCAGCAGGAAGCTTAAAGTGCAAGCAAGTGTATTGGCGAGTTGGGGTGCACACCCATCTGACAGGGAGATGGTGGGTTTAGGGAGGGGGAGGTGCAATGTCTTTGCTCAGTGTTCCAGGGCCGGGCATGAAGATTTAACATCAGCGCCTGAAGGTGTGGATGTCATTGTGGAGGCTGACTGAAGGGCTAAAGGGAGCGCTGTGTATACCACAGCTTGTATTGCAGCTGCAGCGCTGGATCCACATGACGTTTCTGTAGAAGCCCTCTCCATCGGAGCAGTGGAAACGGAGCCGCACAGTGCGGGAGATGGTGGGTGTGCAGCAGCGGTCATAGGTGCAAGTCCCACAGGTGCGAGGGCGATAGCGCTGTGTCGTTGAGCATCCGGCAAATGTGATTCTGACCGGTTCCTGGGGGCGGACAGTTCGCTGACACCTCTTCCCCTTCTGGATGACAGAAACAGAGCCACCATTAAAATGACATCATGAAACTCCTGTTGAATTTTCATCAAGGAAAAATGCAGTATTTATTGATTTAATTATTAATTTTCCATACTATGTGAAAATCATACGTCATCCTTACCAAAACAAATATTTATGTAGACCCTTTTAGTTCTGACGTCATGATTATGTCACGGTTCTAGCAAATAGGAATAACCTCAGAGTAGTACGCTAAAGTTACACATTGGAAATGTCATCTAGCTGTGTTGTTAAAAATTAAAGCCTTAAACGTGATAATAACACGCAAGGATTCGACTAAGGCATTCATCCAAAAATGCTTGTGTTTAGCAAACACCACGTGTCAGATAAGGTCAAATCAAGTATTGTGTGTTGTAGATATGGAAGTGTGTCAAAAGTTTTGTCATGCCCACCTAATCAGAAATTGCGAAACTAGGAGGAATAATGTTGGGTATCGGTGATTTCTTTTGTAACTCTCTTTATCCCTTAGCTAAATTTGTCAGACAATCCTTTCAGATGGTCCCATTGAGTCAGCATGTATCGGCCTGGTCCTGTTGGTTAATGTTAACTCAGTCTCGGTCCCAGCAAGTGTACAGTACATATTCAAAGAAATTAAAAAAACAAGCCAACAAAACCTTCTAGACAGCGTTAGCTAATGTGTTCAGAAAATTATTCTGCCTCCAGCTACGCTCTGCCCACATAAATACGTAATTTTTACCAACAGAAAAGGGATCTGTAGGTCGTCTGTGCAAGCAGCTTATGACGACCCATATTTACCTTAGTTGTTATTGTTAGGTGGCAACCTCTAGTGGCCATAGTAAGGAGAAAGTCAGGTGTAATATTACAAAGAGCGACACAGTCCGTGTTGGGAAAAGGACAGGGTGGATGGGTCAACAAACATTTAATTTAATTTCCTAAGAGTTGTGTTTTTTTTAGCGTACCTTGCTAGCTACAGGGAGCTGCAGCTCACATTGCCGGATCTGGCACAGTCTGGTTTCTCTGACCAGCTGACAGTCTGGGTTGTTATTGGTCACTCGACTTGAAATGCCCATCCCACATGTGGTGGAACACTCGGTCCACTCTGTGGTTTGTGGGAAACAGCTGGATTTGAGTAACACCTCAGACATGGGGAAGGACACCATCTCTGTTGGAAAGCCAAAAAAAAAAGGCAATGAGTTACAATCAATCAATGAATCCCAGCCAACACTCGGTCTAAAATTGTCATCCATATATTCATGATTTTTGGATTAAATTATGCTTTTTGGCCTAGTAATGGAAGAACCTGAGGATAGAGATGTCAGTCACTTGGTTGTTTTGTTTTCCACATTGTGTCTCAACAACTATGGGACACATTTTTATCAAATTAGCTGTGGACATTTATGGTCCCCATAGGATGAATCACAATGATTTTGGCGACCCCATGACCTTTACTGTCGTGTGTACTGTCGAAATCTTCACTTCTACAAAATAAATATCAAAGTCTAATGTGAAGGTTTCCATTAAATTTACTGAGCGCATTCATGCTCCCTAAGGTTGAACCCTCACTATGAGTTTTCTTGTAGTGCCACCCTCAGGATAAAATCACAAGATAACAGATATATCTAATTGGTAGAAAAACTCAAAGGGAGATGACTTCAATTTTAATGACCCCATGATATTTCACTATAAGGATCACTAGCTGGGTTTAAGACTGCTAATCTTGTTTAAAATGACCTGGTATATCACAGAATTACAACCAAATGCAATGGTTTGAGAAGTTAGAAGCTTAATATCTCTCCAGTTCAAGATGGATTCCAAATCAGTTTTTCATAGGATTTGTTTAACCATGCAATTGTATCATATTGTGGAAACTGTTGTGTTCAGTGATCCGGACTCTTGGGACATCTCCTGCACATCAACATGAAAAATCTCCTTCAGATCATATTTAGTGCTGGTGGTGGGCATCAGGAAAAGCATCGCTGTGATGTTTACCTATGAACATGGCCCCTCCGGTGGCAGCGGGGTACCGAGGCTGGGGCTGGGCTTGCAGCAGCGCACTGATGTGGTTGGGAAGGCTCTGGCTGTCTGGCGAGGAGGTGTGTGTCAGCTCGTCTGGCTCCTCGTTGATGTGGTTGTTGTCGTCACACACCCATTCCTCGCAGCACCCGTCCTCAGGCCTGGTCAGCCGGGGCCGCAAGCAGCGCCAGTCGGGCAGTGGCACTTGGCGAGGACAGAGTGGCATGCAGCCCACCACCCTGTCCATACAGGTGCACTGGTGTTGGCAGCTGGGTTGGAAGTCCTCGCCATGCTGGTACACCCGCCCGCCGAACTCGCAGGGCAAACCCTGGGCCTCTGCTGTGAACAATTTAAAGGGGTATGTCAGTGAATTTGTATTGCAATTCCATATTAACTAATTAAGTAGCAATTTTCACGTATGCGCATGCATTTACACACACACACACAACCTCACAAACACTCTCTGCTGAGTGCAATGGGGCCTCCCACAAGTGTCTACGACAAACGGTTCATGAGTTTGGCCATGCTACATGAATCCCTTTAGAAGTTATGAGCCTTTTGGTTATTGGCCACTCTCACTGCCACACACCCTTTTTGACAATCAGCATCAACCAGTAGTTTGAAACCTTTGGCCCTGTGGACCTTTAAAATAAATGAATATTCACTTCTGACTCCTCTTGACGTGAGATATGAGCAACCAAGTAGTAATTTTTTTGCTTTTCTGATATTTTTTCATTTCAGGGATTTTGAGAGCATTGAAGAAATTATGCAATATTTCACAAGAAAGATCAAGAGAAAAGTCAAAAAATATATATATATCTATATATGGGCTGTTTTGTTATAACTTCTATGTTATATGTTATAACTTCTATGTATGACAACAGTTGACAATGTGCCTTCACTCACCTCGACACAGTCCCCTCTCAGGGTCTCCTCCTGCCCCCAGATCGCAACGTAGCCCCTTGATGTGATCGCAAGGTTCGGTAGCGCTGCAGTCCTCATTAAATTGCCGAGCACAAACTTTACAGCAGCCACAGTGGTCGGTCACCCAGCTGACGCCCGCCGGGCACGGCTGGGGCGAGGGGGTGCAGGAGCACTCAGCCGGGCACTCACTCTCTGCCTGAGGAACAGGGTCAGATGTCAGGATGTGTGACAATGGGTGGGTGGGATTTATAAAAATAAAAATAAAAAGAATAAGATGACATGATTCATTCAATATTTAGGGAAGAAGATTAGGCACATGTGAAAAATCTATTTAAGTTCTGACTTTAAAGTCAGAATTCTGTCTTTAAAATCAGAACTCGAATAAATCTGTCACATGTGGTCTGAATTCAAATACATTGTTCAAATGTGGCTGTAATCCTCTTCTGTAAATATTAGATTTAATGACTGAACAATGTCAAATTTGACAGACAGAAATTAATACAGAGGAGGTTCAAAAGCAAGTGGCCACAAGACACAGCAACAAGTCCCAGCAACTCACCATCACTGCAGAGCTGCCAAGCACAAACAGGCTGGAAATGATCTGCAGCAAAGTAAGCATCCTGATGACTGCAGATGAACAAACAGAGAAAAAACCTTCCAAAGGAATAAAGAATTGTAGAAGTAAGAGGTTGTTTAGATCGACCATCCAAAGTCCAGAGAGAAGGACGCTTTGTTTGTCAGCTCCAGGATAGAAATGTATCCACAGTTGTGTCTGTGCACCGAGAGGTACACCCGTCTTTGCTCTCCGGCAGTATCTTGTTGTTAGCACAGGTCAGCACAGCTCAGCTCTACTCATAGAGAGGTTTCCCTAAGCAGGGCTTGTACTTATAGACACATATGCCTCCGCCCCCGTTGTGATGTCATGGACTCTCCTCTCAAGACGGCTGGAGAGTGTCCAGAGGGAGGTGCTGGTTGGTATGAAACACTGACCGAGACATCCTCAAGTCACTGTTATTGTGGACAGGCAACCAAATATTGTACCTTAGGCTTTAAGGTAACACATAGCATAATAAAACAATGGTAGGACAGGTGTAATGGAAAACCTGAGTGGGGAATCCCAGAGTGTTTAACAGGGGAAGTGGTGATGTGGAGAAAATCCCTGTAAACAAGTCTTCCACCATCTCTGTCCTCTCCACTGCTCTGCTGTGTGCTGCTGTGGGACACTGTGCTCAGGACATCCTGTGTTCCCTCCATCTCTTTTGGAATGGGCTGCATTCCAGGAAATACAGGCCTATCCTCAGGTTCCCATGATTGGTAGGAAAACCTCTGCATTCCCATTGACATCCCAGGGGCACGTAAAAAGTGTTTTGTTGGAGAGCAGGAAGGTCCTCACATTAAGCGTTGGCTTGCTCTGTCATGAAACATTGGAAATGTAATTTAGCACATTTGATAAGGCTGCTGAAGGTCTCCCCTTGCTCCCTGAAAAACATGGTGCAGCCTGTACAGGCTGATGAGAGAAACTACTGAGACTGTGGACACAACACATGCTGTAATACATCTGTGTGTGAAAACAAATGTAGCAAGAGAACTTATTAATGTATATATCATAGTTACAGAAGATTATGGATATGATTACAGAAGAACTGACCAGCTCCTGTCTGTGGGACCATTGACCAGGATGAAGTGTAGTGCAACATGATTCCCAGCTCGAGGGTTAGAAAACTCTAGAAGGGCACCTTATGATTAAAGGCATAAGAAAAAAAGAAAAATACTTGATACACAAGATTATGTTTTTTACAAAAATGTTTGAGGTTTACTCAGTGACTGTTCCGGAGCTTTTGATTATGTCACATTATCTTCCTCAGCAGATGGAGTTGTCCAGTCGTCAAGGGAATGTAGATGCTCAAATTTAAAATATGTCTGTGCACTTCTCATCCATGTTGGCTCTGTAGATGTTCTAGAGATTGAAAGCTTAGACATCGCAAGAAGTCCTTCAAATGCCCAGAAAAAAATTAAATGAAATTTGAAAATCTACTTGAGAAGAAGTTGTGTTTTCAGCTCAGTATGTCCGTTTGTCATTTGTTTGTCTCTCTGTCAGCAGGATTACGGAACAGCTACAGGTCCAATTTTTATGAAACTTGGTGTAAGGATGTAGCATGGGCCAAGCAATAACCCATTACATTTTGGAGTGGATACACAAGCTAAATTTCACTTCCGTTAACATTGCAGGTAGGGCATTTGTGCTGCATTCAAGTAGAATTGGAATAATCGGAAATATGAGTTCCCAACTGGGAAAATTCATATGAACGCCCCCTCAAGTCTTCACAACTCAGGAATAGGGGGAAAAAAATATAGTACATCTTCTTCCATTTTATATCCACAATACGACTTAAAGCTGATGATAGTTCAGCAAGTGATGCATCTGTCCCACCGAAATATCTTTCAGAGGACATGGAAGCTGCAGCCGTAGTTGCTAGCAGCAGGAACGTTTGTCATGTTGATCGAAGAAACATGCAGATGCAGAATTGTAAAGCTGCATCAATCATTTTTGGGAGGTCTGAACCCAGGCTAGTCACACCCTTTGAGTACACATCAGTGTCACTGCAGTACAATCTATGAACACTGACATATTGCCACGTTTTAATTTGATTTGGATCCAGCTGATGCAAAGCAGCATTAGAATTTATTTGGAGTCATGTTCCCGAGGGACATAACTGTCTCTTAAATGCTAAATATTCCACTATGTTCACCATCAAGTCTCTAATATTTTCTGTCTGCTGTTTGCTGCTGGGCAGGTAGTGTACAGTGGGTTTATCAAATCTATTTAGCTAAAAATAGCTGCCTGCTGCTGCTGAAAATGGCGCTATAGGATCAGTGAGAGGGAGCTAAAACAACAACAACAACAAATGAGCTGAAAGATGCTTAAATAGTTTATATAGGCTGAGGGGAACAACATAGTTGGGAAATAATAATCTGTGTGTTCATCACCATGAGTGATTATGCATATGTCGTCATTTCGACCACATTTTTTTGAGTAATGAGAGAACTTAAATTACCATCAAACTTTGTTGAAAATAGTAATAGTTTTGTGTATTTCAATAAAGAATTTGAATGCCATGATATTTCAGAACAGCCTGGTTATGCCTACGTTTGATAACGCTTGTTTTTGACGTGTCACAAATACAATTTTTAATCACAGTCTGCATAGGGAGGACGAATGGGTCAAACAAACGTGGGACTTTCACCCAGGAGGCCGCAGTTCATGTCCCATGTGAAACCAAAAGTCAACATTGACTTATTTTAACCTATATAAGCGTAAGTTAACTAACTTAACGTACTTAACTTACGTATGTAACTTAAGCTAAATAACAAACATACTTATTTTCACCCACACCATGATCTTTTACTAAACCTGGTTTTGTTGCATAACCATGTAGTTTTGTTTGAATTCACAACGTTAGCCACGTGTTTAAAACTGTGACATAATTGGGAGAAAATAAGTTTCCCTGATTGAGAATGCAGTATCTTTGTAAAGGAATGTCATTTTTAGGAAACAGGCTTGTTTAGAAGCATTTTCACACTTTCTGACATTAAAGAAGTCACATTTAAAGATGAAAAAGCCCCCCACAGCACACCCTGAAAACCTCATCAAACTTGTGTATGTTGGTGGGAGCAAAGCTGAGACTGAAGTTGAAAGTTGGTCCCACCACACACAGCTCACTTCCTGAGAGCAGGTGTTGTAGCTCCAGACTGAAAAGGTGATGTTACTGTGTGCAGAGAGAGCTCACCATCAAACCACATGCTGCCAGCCAGACACCCGGCTGGCTGGGCTGTAAAACCACGGGGACACGAGAGTGGGGTGAGATGGGGAGAGCACCTTGTTGGGCAGCAGTCTGGATTCTTAGAATTCCTGGCCCACAAAGGCAGGATGTGTGTACTGGCCACGCTGTGTCGGACACTGATGGAGGAGCAGTAGGAGGGGGGAGTCAAGGAGGGGTGGAGGGGTTGCCAGTTTGTCAGCCTCCTGCCTGGCCATGTGCCAGCCATTGTTTGTCAGCCAGGCAAACATTTCCAAAACAGATGGAGGTCAGGAGTCAGCGGCGATTCATCATGCTGTTGCCCCCCGTTTGTTTTCTCAGCCCGATATCTGACACCATCCAACAGCCTGAAGAGTCCGATTAAGCATTTTTTTCTCTAACAAGGGGAGTTGTTTCTGTGAGCTTTCAAATGCAAACCAAATATCTAGAATTTTTTTGAATCTGCATTCCTTTGGTAACCCCAGACTCCTCACACTGTGAGGTTTCCTTGAAATGTAGTGACGGAAATAACAAATCCTGCTGAACAACTCAGAATGACACTTTCATTAGCAATCCAAAGGATACACCAGAAGTGTTTATAGCCTGCAGGAATCAGTGTTGTTCCGCCTGAGCCGACCTCAGATAACGAAACAGACAACAGATTTACAACAACTCCAGTTCACCGTGTTTAACACTTAAGGGATTGGGATTTTTGCCTGTTTCAGTTTGTAAAAGGAGTTAAAAAAAAGTTTTCGGAAGTTTAAAAGATGTTTTCGAAACTCATAGATGCCTTTTTAATTAAATCACTGATCTGTTTCACCTCAACACCTCAACACATTCGTTGGCAGCAAACATGCAATTAGGTAAAAGTACATGTATGCTCAGTGTGGAATCAGCTGTGCATTAACATGTTTGTATATGTGTGTGAGCTCTGCACCCCTCATGACACCGCCTCCACAGGTTACATCTCCGCCACATTCCTCATAGTGGTGTCCCTAAAAAGCTCCTGATACACTGCAGTCATAACTCATCCCACTTATCCCGAATGGGTTCCACTTTTCCCTGCAAAACGCATACTGTCCAAACTGTACACACTGATCACTGATGGGTATTAGAATTCAGAGACGAGTGTGAGCACATTATATCATGAGCTGTGCTGCAGTTGGATGCCCATGACTGGCAGCAGGCCTCAGCACATCAGCCCTCTGCTGCCCGCTGAGATGCTTTCCTACACATAGGTATTCCTTTCACTACGGAAACACATTTTCTCATGGATTACAGTTGCAGTTTTTAACACTTGGTTAACATTGTAAATTGAAACAAAACAAAACAAAAACGTAACAAAACTACTTGCTTATGTTGACGCTACAAAAGTTGGTTTGGTTTAGAAAAGAAAATATTGATATAGATCAAAATAAATTATTGAGTTACGAAGGTAAATTAAAATAGGTCGTATTTGTTATTCGTAAAAAACAAACGTAATCTGAGAGTAAATATGTTTCCCTCAAAACGTAATTGACAGTGCAGATTTATTAGTCATGCCTCACTGAATTTAAGAATTGGATGTCTAAAAAGTGTCCTGCAGTTAAATGACTCCAAATCAGAAATAATAATAATGACCCCTTCTGGCCCCAGCACTAGCAGCACAAACGATCTCTCATCAAGCCCAGAACTCAGAATTGTGTGTTGATGCTCAGGTGACTAAAGTAGTGCAGTCCTGCTTTGTCACCTCAGTTCCTCAGTTGCTCTCCCTGAGGTTTCTTCCATATTTCCCCCACTAATTGTGGGGTTTCTTTTAGGGAGTTTTTCCTTGTGCGATGTGAGGGTCTAAGGACAGAGGGTGTCGTACCTTGTACAGGCTGTAAAGCCCACTGAGACAAATGTATAATTTGTGATATTGGGCTATATAAATAAACTTGATTTGATTTGATTTGATTTGATTCACCAAGGTCAGGTCATTCCTTTCCTCTGTGGATCGAGAGAAGGTCATCCGTGTTTCTACCTCCTCCAGACTTGACTGCTGTTACACACAATTGTGGTAACAGCAGGTGAAACATCCAAAGACTGCAGCTGCTACAAACCCTGCTGCCGTGCCTTTTCACACGTCCTCAGAGAAGTGACTACCTCACACCAATCCTTGCTACCCTTCACTGGTTACCTGCCGAAATCTGTGGTCTGATAACTCCCTATAAACTCTGGCCAACGACTGAGGAAGGCTGTTCAGTGCCCAGACTCTGCTGCTCCTCCTCCGTTTACCTTAGTATTTATATCTCACTTATATCTTATGGCTTTTTCTTAACAGATGGAATTTGTTGTAATTATTTTACCTTTTTGTTTTTTTATATCTTGTGTTTGGATTGTATATTTTTTTTGTTAGATTTTTGTTGTAAAGCACTTTGTATATTTGTTCTGAAAGGTGCTATATATATATAATATTATTATTATTATTATTATTATTATTATCTTAACAGTTGAAGCGAGCCACAGACATACTGTTGAGAAAGGTTATGTTCCCCATCTGACTTTTTAGTTATTAGCATTGTTATAAATGTCGATGGAGATTTGGACGAGGTTTTCTTACTTGGTGGGAACCAGGAAGTTCCTGTTGCACTTTCGCTCTCTATCTACTTTTAGAAGTCTAAATATTGTCCGTGATGTTCCACCTATCCAAACTATTTTGTAAAGAACTTTGTTTTGTTTTAGTTTTTTTAAATGCTATACAAATAAAGTGTAATATTATTATTATTATTATTATTATTATAAATTAGCAATTGAGAACTATTGATTTACAATTTGAGAACCATCACCTTACCGTGGTGGAGAGGTTTGGGTGCTCCTATGAACCTGAGGGCTGTGTTGTCGGGAGCCTAGTGCTCCTGGTAGGGTCTCCCATGGCAAATTGGTCTCAGGCGAGGACTCCAGAGGCGGTTGCAAGGTACCGTCAGGTCCGGCCGTGACAGAGGCAAAGCAGCGGGTGTGGGAGGAGTTCGGAGAA
>CALSBV010002302.1:429597-447491 GCA_943590825.1 Bovichtus diacanthus
CCGACCCCGGATAAGCGGTTGAAGATGGATGGATGGATGGATGATTTACAATAATCAAGTCACATTCGGTAGAAGAAAATGTGTGTTTTCTCACTCACTATTGGACAGCAGATTGACATTTTCACACTCGTTGGAGTGAGAAAACTTTAGACCACAATTTTTCTGAGCATTAGTGATAAGACTGTAGCTTTTCACTCAGCAACCAGAGCTGGATGTGGGGGCATTATCGTAGCGATAGTATTCCATAGCTTGAACACAAAGAAAGAAGAAAGGGGAAATCTACAGGGTGCAGGTGGGCTGATGCAGCTGAGCAGTCTTAAAAAGGGAAGACTAATACTTTTACATTTTAGCATTTTCACAAACATATACATTAATCTGTAAAGCCGTGAATATAAACATAAGGCTACTGTACCAACTACCTGTGAAACATATCCATGTTCCCTGGCATCAGCTCACTATTTCATTGTTTTATCAGTGGACATGAATTCCATGATTTGCTGTATGGAACAGTTTTTAAGTATGTTTCAAACTGCTGATATCCCTAATGGATTATACGATGTATGTTTTATTAGCAGGTTAATTTTAAATCATTTCTTAAATTGTTTTACAGTTTTGTTATTTTTAATATTTAAATGTTGCAATTTCAACTGCTTGCATGCTTTTTTAGGATGGCAATGCAACATGCATATCCTGTAACATACTTATTTTTCATTATTTCATTTATTTTTTATAAAGTTTCATGCTTTTATTCATATATTACATTTGTATAAAGAAGTAGCAGTTTAAAGTTAATATTTGAGCTTCTGCCCTCTCTGTATGTTGATAATAAAGTCAGAACCTCACCAGATAAAATGTAAGTATTAGTCCATAAATGTTCATTCATTAACCCATTAAGTGCCACTGTTTAAGATTATTGTGATAGACAATAGTTTAGTTATTTTAAGACAATTATTTACATGTTAACAGGGTTAGATTACTTTGAAATGTAACCAGTTACTAAATACAAATAACATTAAAATGTTTGTAATTAAAACAAAAAACATTGGATTACAATAAAATGTAATCTAATCTGAATGTTTTTGGATTAGTTCAAAATCAAACACTATTGCACCTAATACTAAAAAAAGATGGACGCATCCAAAAAACAAATTGAGTTCCATAAAAATATTTTTTTCTCTTTAAACATTTAAAAAAATTTTCAAATGACCCTTACAAAAGCAGTAGTGGCATGAACAGCCCAGATGCACTGTGTGTGTTCTACAACATGTGGGATGATGTGTCTTTTGTGTATGTTTTTGTCACTGCTGTTATTTTAATTAAAGGCCACACGGAGGACTTTATCCTTGCATTTCCAATGTAATTAAAAGAAATAAAAACTCTATTATCAATAAATGACCTTTAAAAAACAAATACAAATGTTAGTGAAGTCACCGTTAGCATAAGTAATCAAAAATATAATCAAGTAGTTCTTGACAATATAACTATAATCTAAATAATTTTGTTGTACCCTGCATGTTTATACTAATGGTTATATGATTGCATAAACATGTGTGAAAGGGGGAAAATAGATATGAATAAAAGCAAACAAAAAAGAAGGCAAGCCCTGCATGTGGTGGCTGCAGGTGTGGCAGCCACCACATACAAAAGGGAGTCATGATTTGAGCTGGCAGCCTCCCAAACAGCAGGGCAGAGGGAAGCTGTGGCCTCCACATTCCTCCACAGCATCTAATAGGAGTGATGACAGCAGGGAGCACAGAGCAGCAATAACTGGCCACAGTGCGAGCAGTACTAGCAATAACTTGGCCATTGTGTGTCTGGCATGAGCAGGTGTGCTGCAGGTACTGACGGACACATCTCTTCCACAGAGGCTGAGGTATGCACCAAGTGGATTCAAATGGAGTTTTCTTATAAAAAAAAAAAACAGAATTATGTTTACTGGTTATGGTTACTCACCAAAGCGCATTGTGTGTATCCTTGAGGTCCTCCCTCATAAAACATTTGCAAAGCTGGTAGTATTTGTCATGGAGCAGTGCTTACATCCAGGCTTCCGTCTTCTTCTTCCCTGCCTTTGTTGGCACATTGCAGCATATATTGCATGTTACCGGCACCTGTAGATCAATGGAATGGTGTGTACACCAGACGGTGTATTGTGTCAACCGCGCACAAGCGCCCGTGTGTCCTTGTGCATGAGATAAACAAAATGGGAGCCGCTCACGGAAACATGGCTCCATTGCACCAGAGGTCTGAAACTCCACTGTGCACCTTTACCAATGACTTTGACTGCTGTTGCTGTGACGAAGCAGCTTCTCTGTGTCAGCCTGGTCTCCTAAGAACCGGGCCCGCTGGAGTCTGAGCTGAATGACTTTCTGGTGAACTGCATGACTTTGTCTCATTTCACAGGAATGGGAGCTGGTGGCACCGATGACTAGAAGAACACCTGTATAGAAATAGCCAATCTTCTTGCTGATGGTGTCGTTTACGTATGTTAGTTGTATAGAGGCATCAGTATTAAATTGAGAGTTACTTTAAGAAAACCTGAGCATATTGTTTGAGATGTCCCTTATAGAATGCTGAAAGGATGTTTTGAACATTAGGACATGAAGTGTGCAGTGCTGTTCAAACTCATAACTTTGTACAACAATGTATGCCAACATCATACATTTGTAAAACTGCAAACATTTCATCACTTTATTGTACAGACAGTTAAAGACTGTGTGTCCAGTAGGGCCATGTACAGAGACCACTAATGAAATACAGACCACGGTGTGTTCCATCAACTCGTTTTTTAGCATTTTTGTGGCAACGCCGAAAATCAAAAAAATTATTATTTTTTTATATCGCAAAAAGATTTTATGCTTGACTGAGGAGAAAAAGTTGGTGTATCAATAAAAGCAAAATGTGACAAAATGCAATAGAAAGAGATTTTCTGAATAAATGGTGACGTATGAAGCATGTCACTTCAACATCTTCTGCTCCTCTGAAGACACAAACAATATTCTCCTCATCGCTGCACACAGATCTGATGTTCCTCACATTAACGCATGAAACAAAGTGGAATGTCATATTTACATCCACTGTTCTACATTGTTTTTCACAGTTTAATGACGTCATGTTGTTGCGCCCTCTTCTTCTTCAATGGTATAATGGTTTCCTGACTGGAGAATTGGCACCACCTACTGCTTATCTCTATGAATCAACTCCTGATGATCGCACAACAGCAGTGGATGGTAACGAGCAATCATTCGCATTTTGTTTTGCTGATTTTCTCAAAATTCAGTTAAAATTTGCAATACATTTAGTTGAGAACCAGACTCACGTGGACTCTAAAAGTTGGGTAGAAATGGTAATAGCACTTCTAGTTGAGTAGAATATTGTGTTAGTTAGTGTATATGTATTTTAGAAAACACATTTCAATCTATGTTGCAGAAAGCTGAGAACAATGTAAACAGTGAGTTTTGCAAATAAAAAGGTGGGCAATGGGTGGCGTCACCTTCCATGACATTCCAGACTGAAAGTGAAGATCCAGAAAGCCAAAGAAAGAGAAAGTAAAGCAAAGTGTTCGAAGATACTGTACCAACAAAGTAAGTTTGCATGTAAACACGACGAGTACAATTGAGGAAACAGCAGGAATTAGCAAAAAACGGACAACGCCATCAACACAGACGCTGCCTTTCCCTCCAGTCAATCTGAGGTTTCTTAGACTGCACACTGCAAATTTAGTACACAAGAATAAACAAACTGGTATTTCAAAGGGACTTTAGTGTGGGAGCTGGCGGTGTAGCCAACTGACAGAGAGTGTCCTGTTAGTGGGCAGGGGAAAGGTGGCACCGCTACACAGCGCTGCCTGTGATTCAGAGGGGAAAATGTTATCACAGTAAAGCCGTAAACAGAAAACGTTCCAGGGCTCCCTGACGGGAACTGGGACACAAACACATAAAGCTCACTGAGTCTGAGGCTGCTGGAAAACCAATATAGGCCTACAGTAAATGGAAATTAAGTCACTTTTGATCAAGCCATGACAGCACAGAAGGTATTGTACGTGTGAATAAGAAACAGGCCTGGCTCATTGCTAAAATGTGCTTCCTTTGGCAAACTAGCAAGATCATTTGTTTGCTCAGTGGCGAGCAGCATGCTCTAATACCTGATGAAAAATATTCAGTGTTATTGCCTTCTAAAATTAGGCAGGAGTGTTTGCGCTGATATTCAACTGGATTGAGGTCATTTATTCAAAGGGCTCTTTGAAACCTCTTCCAGGTTTGGGGTCTGACATTTCTTGGAGTGTCTTGAATCATTTCAAAGTGAAAGAAACAAAACAACCTGCACAGACAATGTGCTTCAAAGCTGCTGCTGAAATCTCTCTGGCTACATCAGGAAATTAGACATATGTAGAGCGCTGAATCAGAGGTGACTGGACTGTTTGTGTCTTAAAGGTGTTTCATCCTCCAGACTTCATCAGTTCTTCTGATTAGTCCCACGCATTTAAACCTGTGTGGGCCTTTCACATCTTCATGTCACATGAGCTGTTAAAGGGGATCACCACGCAGAAGGAAGAATGTGATCACAGACAAGAGGCTCGAGCTCATTGGCGTGTGTAGTCTGGTAGAAAGAAAATAGTTCCTCCAGGAAACTGCTCACAACAAGGTCTGTGGATTATCTTCAGGAACCGGGACATTATTTTTGTAAAGACACATTGCTGTAGAGTTTTTCAAATGTATTTTTTTTGCCGCTTTGAGCACCACAAGCCAAGTGCATCTAGTTCCATTATGCTGGAGAGAAGACACACCACAACACCAAAACTATGTGGATTGATAAATAGCACTATAGGTAAGAGGGAAAATATGTATTTTTGGGTTGAACCCTTTAAGATTGCAGAAGTCATTCAAGCAACCTTATTGACGTTGCTATTTGACAACCAAAAACCCAAACTACATTGAGTTTTTCTGCAACATCTGCACATTGCATATGTGGTATGGTTACGCTCAGACAAAGATCGTGGTTATGGTAAACACACTGTGGTTAACGAATGGCAACTAAAACACTCAGTTATTAGACTCCACCATAGTCACATAGCCATCATGAGAGAATTGATGTTGATATTTTTGGAATGAAACAACCACTAGCTGATATTTACTGGTAAATTCAACAATATTAAAATACCTGAAAATCTAAGATTTGCAGTTGAAACAAGTACATTTCCTAAGGCTATTCAACTCTGACACGTAAGCCTTTGGCATCTTAAGGTAGATTGTTTTTAGCTTAGGGTTATATTTGTAATTATTTATGGTATTATGCACATCTTAATATATTTAGATTATTAGACTTTTGAATGTGTATGAAACCTTTGACACTTTGTGTATGTTTTATTATGATGGTATTTTGTGTTATTATACTTTGTTGATGATGGTTTAATATGTATGTGTGGTGTGTTGAATGTCAGCTTCTTAATGCTAACAACGCTTGTTGCAATGACAATAAAGTTAACTTAATGCAACACACCTCAACTCACAATGACATAGTTTCAGTGTTTTCCATAATCCTGTCAACATATGAGGTACTAAAGAAAAAATTGAAAACCTCTGCAAAAAGTTGGAAATTGTCTTGACTGAAACTACTGAAGTGCATATGAGCATGTTGATAAAAAACTGTAATGAGATATCTCAGCCTCATCTTTGCCTCTCAAGTTGAAACAAATGATGATAAATACAGGGTGATAACGGGACGATCTAATGTGCAGCCCGTTATGTCCAAATTCTATCCGAGAAGATGGCATGTTTTATCCATATTTACTTTTTTGTTTGTTTAGTTTTTTTGTTTTGGTTCTCATAATGACAAAGTGACCCCGTAATAATCAAGCTTACGTTTTTGCAATTATCTAAAAAACGGTTTGACCTGGAGTCAAAATTACTTCATCATTTTAATCTCTCAATATTTAGAGAGTTGTTTTTCATTTTTTTTCTCAAAATCCTACTGTCAGAAAACGCTGGGAAAATTGTGCCAAAACTTAGTTAGGACAGACTTTACTGATCTTAAGTTGTTAAATAAATTACAATACGTCAATCTATTTCAATATTACAAGCCAATCAATGTTTATTAAAACAGCAACAAATGTACACTCGTTACTGAAGGTCATAAGCTACATGTAATGTTTCTGAAAGGAGATTTATATCCCTCAACAGAGCATCAGCGTGTTGTCATGACCACAATATTTAAAGGAAAATCAAGTTTTGCTTCTTGTCAATATGTCAATATCTTTGTCATTATGCCAAACCTCCCATGTTAAATACATCTAAAATAACTACATATAATGTAAATGCCTTCTGGATTAAAACAATGACAACTAAATCATTTTATTTCAAAAGGTCTGATACAGTGACACCGACTGCTAAACAAAAACCCAACCATGTTATATAACAGGAACCAAAGTCCAGTCAAAGCAATATCAAGCTGATGATGTCCATGACTCATGTAAAGCTATTACACATTATGTCATGGCACCAGTAATTGTATGTATTTTGTCAGATTATTTGAATTGTCAGGCTAATAATAAGCAAAAGGCTAATGCTAGGTTAACAATCTAATCTGAAAGACAAAAAAAGACATAATTTAGTTGATTTTCTAACACCACTGATGGATAACTGACTTCAATAACTTTATAAGCCAAAAGCCATGGCAACAACAATCATGTCCCAGTCGTGTGCATCACTTATCACCGTCCCATGGAAACAGTTTCCGTTGTGTTACATGGGATAAATTTGCCTTCAGGGCTTTCTGCCAGAAAGGGTTTATTTTAACCCAAACCACAATATATTCCTGAACCTAACCGAGGAGCTTTGTTGCCTAAGAAAGACATTTCTGCCAGAAAGGCAGACTTCTGCCATTTGCATGTGTTGTGAGTTTCTTACAGCGCTTGGTGTATTTGTTGGAGTATTTGTTGTAAATGCTGCGCAAGTGTCGGCAAGTGTCTTGTCTTGTGTCTGTTTGCAGTGCGTTGAGCTCTTCGGGTCACTGTCTTGTGGTCTGGGGACACAACAACCAGCAGCCAGCACAACTCTTCTTATAGATGGAAGTGGAGGTTTGGTGTTAATGTTGGGGTAGTGGGAGCTTGGTGTGGGGATTGGGTGGTGTTTGTACTGTACAGAGTCTTTTCCTCTGAAGGCAGAGGCCTCCAACTCTCAGAATGAACAGGCTGAGTGTGCTAGTCTGGGTTCACAATAGAGAGAAAAAGAGGTTTAGTATATTTCTGGTAGCGATTCATCCAACAAAATAGTTTGCTTTATTATAAGCTTTGCACATCTCTGGCATACATTTAGCATGACATCATACAAGTGTAAATTCTCTAATTTGTTTATGAGAAGCTGAGAAGGAATTCATTTCAGCCTTCCTGTTCTGAGGCCTGCGCAATCAGGGAAGTACGTGACCAACAGACAGTCTCTGCATAGGATGTTGAAAATGTTAAATAAACCCAGTAGAAAAGTGTTTTTTTATCAGAGTTGGCATCTTTGGAAGCCTATGACAACTCTCACTTTGCAGTTTATCTTATGCACTTGCAGGGGGCGTCATTGATGGAGAAACATACACATGTACTGTGGACTTGTGTAATCATGAACAACTGAGAGAGTGACGATCTTTCTGTGTCGCCACTTTAAATTACAAGAGTTTCAAATCAAGAAAATAGAACAGATGGTAAGTGGACTGAGGCCAGAGGGTGATACTGAAGTGATGCTAATAAAGTGGCACTGAACATGAAACTACAGATACAACAGAATGAGAAAACCTGCGCAACAATTCTCATTTACATTTTCTTTTTTATATTTGATATTTGATATGTGCAAATAAAAACATTTGAAAGTTTTCTTTTCAACTTAATTCCTTCACATCCCTAATGACTGACCCATAGTTTATAAAATAACGATGCCAGTAGTTCATATTTTGGGACAACAATAATTTTTTATCTTTATATGTAGCAATGTATCCCTTAGAATACTAATAGCCCGCCAGCCCCATAAACCTCCTGACATCCTTTTTTGTCTTGCGAGCTGGCCGCGGTCTTCTCTAGCTGTGGCCGCACCTGCCGCCTCCCAAGTGAATGCCGTACCTCCCTCCGTCCAACCGCACACTTCCTTGGGTTAGCCGTGAGCCCCGCTCTCCTCAGGGACTCGAGTACTGCCCCCACCTGCTGCATATGCTGCTCCCACGTCTCACTGTGGATGATGACGTCATCCACGTAGACAGCAGCATTTGCCGAGTGTGGTCGCAGCACCCGGTCCATGAGCCGCTGGAAGGTGGCAGGGGCTTCAAATAACCCAAACGGAAGCGTCACGAATTGGTATAAGCCGTACGGTGTGGAGAAAGCCGTTTTTTCCTTAGACTCTGGAGACAGGGGAAATCCACCAGTAGCCCTTGGTCAAATCCAGTGTCGTGTAAAAACGAGTCGTGCCTAGCCGACCCGGGGCATCGGGTAAGCATCGAATTTGGACACCTCATTCACCCTGCGATAGTCCACACAGAACCGTACTGACCCAGGCCTTGCGCACCAGTACGACGGGACAGCACCAGTCACTGTTGGACTCTTCTATTACGCCCATCTCCAGCATAGCCTGAAGCTCTGACTGAACAATTTTCCTCTTTTGTTCAGGCAGCCGATAGGGCCGTGAGCACAGAGAGTGTGCGAGAGTGGTGGGGAGGACACATTGGCAAACAGCCTTTGCAACGCGACAACGTCTGCCCTCTGACTTGGTGAAAGATGATTATCACAAGAGACCGGGGCTGATTTGTCCGTCTTTTCTACCTCCGGTCCCAACTCATCTTTCTCCATCACCGTAGTAGCCAGAGAGGCAGAGGCCACCTCCCTCTATTCTTTTAGGAGATTGAGGTGGTAAATCTGTGCCGCTCCCCCCCTGTCCGATCGTGCCACCTCGTAATTGACATCCCCCACTCGCCGTGTGACCACAAAGGGCCCTTGCCACTTTGCGAGTAATTTGGAGCTAGCGGACGGGAGCAATACAAGCACTTTATCTCCTGGTGTAAATTGACGCAGTCGCGACCCTCTGTTATACAGGCGCTGCTGACGCGCCTCAGCCTGGAGCAAATTCTCCCGTGATAACTGACCCAGTGAATGGAGTTTTGCTCTCTGGTCCAGCACGTATTGAATTTCACTTTTGCTGGTGCTTGGACCCTCCTCCCAGTTTCTTTTAGCAGGTCCAACACACCCTGTGGCTTCCTGCCAAACAATAATTCAAAAGGAGAAAACCCTGTGGAAGCCATGGGAACCTCCCGCACTGCGAACAACAGAGGGTCTAACCATTTATCCCAATTACGGCTGTCCTCGTGAACAAACTTACACACCATGTTCTTAAGCGTTTTGTTAAACCGCTCCGCCAGCCTGTCTGTCTGTGGATGATAGACACTAGTCCGGATGGAGTGGACGGCCAGTAGTGCATACAGTTCGCATAATGTGCGGGACATAAAGGACGTGCCCTGGTCAGTTAAGATCTTTCGGGATCCCAACTCGGGAGATAACGTGAAACAGTGCCTGCGCCACACTCTTGGCCGATATAGTACGCAGCAGCACTGCTTCAGGATACCGCTTTGCGTAATCCACGAGGACTAACACAAAGCGATATCCCCGTGCACTCCGGTCTAATGGCCTGATGAGGTCCATGCCAATTCTTTCGAATGGTACCTCAATTAATGGTAACGGGCGCTAAGGCGCTTTTGGGGTGGCCGGCGGGTTAACCAGCTGACATTCGCTGCAGGACGCACACCACCGCTTCACGTCCGCGTGGATGCCCGGCCAATAAAATCGGGCCATGATCCGGTTCAGTGTTTTGTCATACCCTAGATGACCGGACATGGGGTTGTGATGAGCTGCCTGGAAAATCATTTCCCGACGGCTGCTTGGCACCAACAACTGAGTGTTTTCCTCCCCTGTCTGCGTATCAGGTGAATGGTGCGTTCGGGTGCAGTGGGGAACCATCGATACTTACGACCTGGTCGAAAGCATGACGGGGGGTTTCTTTCCGGGACTGTTCGAGGGGGAAGTCCTCCACTGGACGCACAGGCTTGGACGGGGAAGCTTCGTCCCGAGCCTCCCCGCCCTCCCCTCGAAGGGCCCCACCTCCTCCGAGTCCCCATTCAACATCTCACACAACTCACATGTCCCTACTGCACGGGAATGCACCCCCATAGCTTTGCCCACTAGCCTATAGAACCCCGGCCAATTTGTTCCCAGAATTAGGGGGTGCGTAAGGCGAGTACTAACTCCAGCCTTAACCCTATGTTTTTTTCCCCTGAACGAAATGGTACTGGTGATACTCGTGAATATCACCATGAACACACCTCACCCTCACCCACGACGCTTCCATCAATGCCCCGGGCCGAACCAAGCGCTGGTGGATCATGGTTAGGGTACAACCGGTGTCCAGCAGAGCCTGGTGTATACCCCTCTGTATACATACTGGTACGCAGTATGTCCCTTCCGGACCGGGGGAAGAGTCTGGCGGTCCCGCAACCCGGACCAACTGTCCGACCTCCATGATTAGGCACTCACGCCGGAAGTGGCCGCCTGCACCACCAGCAATCCTGCCCCGGCGTTTGAGTGCAGGGGGCTAGCAGCCGCTGCCCCCGCAAGGAACCTCCTCCTCGGGGCTGGGGTCGGCCGGCCCCTGGGATGCTCTGCAACCGGGCTTCCTCCTTCATGCTCCGCCAGGGAAGAGAGAGGCGGTCCTCCGCAAGGATGACGGCGGCCTCTAGGATGATGGGCCAGTGACACTGGACCCAATTTGCCGTGGAGGAGGGTAACCCGGCGACAAACTGTTCCAGTACCACCTGCCCTACGACGTCCTCTGCGGAGTTGCTCCCTGGCTGAAGCCAGCTCCTCGCCACCTCTGAGAGCTGCTGCGCGTAGGGGAAGGGGCAGCCGGCATCCTTGAAGGGGAGCCCCCTGAACCGGCGATGGTGTCCCTCCGGCGTACTCCCCAGCCGGTCCAGGATGGCCCTCCTCAGCTGGTCATGCATATGGCGAGAGGACGCCGGCAGGCTGTGGGCTGCCAATGGTGCTTCCCCGGACAGCAGGGGTAGTAGCCGCATCCCCCACTTCCCCCTCGGCCACCCGCATGCCGCCGCCGTGCCCTCGAAGATGTCCAGGTATGCCTCCAGGTCATCCTCGGAGGTCATCCTCAGCATGGCAGTGGTCGGGCCGCGCTCGTACCAAACTCACCCTCCCGAGTGGCCGGTCGCTGCAGCAGCTCCCGCAGGAGAGCACGGTCCTCGCGCTGAGTGGCCGCAATGTCCGCGAGAGCCTGGCTCTGCTGCCGCTGTAGGGTGGCTGTGCCCTCCTGCATCGCGGCAAGGAGCTGGAGTGCTTGCCCCAGCGGACTGGGTGGGGATTCTCCCTCCGACATGTCCCTGTTCAGGCGCCAAATGTGAGTGCACCTGCTCACAGGGAAATGACAGAGGGAAAATGAAAAGAGGGAGAGTTCTTTTGGAGGGTAAAACAGTTTATTTAAGGCGGCTCCGTCTCCGTCCCGTCTCGTCCCGTCTCGTCTCGTCAATGGCCAAAAAGTCAAATCACTGCAATAAAACAAACTGTATTTACTAGGACTAATACAATCTCCCATGTCCCCTGAACTAGCCACCCTAAAGTCTGCAAGTTCCTCCAAAACCATGCATGAAAGAGTATTTGGTACACTGGGATAACAGAGTATCAAATGCTCTCGTCTCTCCCCATTTTTGATACTATGTTATTTGAGTGTAAATAACGTATAGCCACTATTATAAATAATAGTGGTTGCTGCTCCTCTTTGGCCTCAGGAGCAGCAGCCAGAGTTTGACCAACAGAAAGCAGATGGTTGAGCTGAGGAGGGGCAGAAGCCTCCTTCACCTGGTGTTGACTGTCTGAGCCTGATAGGTCGCAGTCTGCCTCCGACTTCAGGATGCCCTTCCCCTCCTGCTTCAAGTGACACTTCAAAAACAGTTGTTTCAATGAAGCCCTCTTCCTTGTTTTTCCAAAACACATCATACGGTTTAAATTCACTGCAGTTTCCCTTCACAAGCACACACACATTGTCTTGCTGTAGGGGAACTTGTTTACAACAGATGTGTTCATCTCAGCAGAGGGGAGGAAAGATGGGATCAAAAAGACAAACGGGTACAGAAGGCAGTACAGTAGTGGATGAAAAACTGATTAATGACAAAAAAAAAGTACAATCTAAAGAAAAATAAAGGTTTGTGCAAACCGAGAGTAAACCATCATGTTCTGTTTGTCATGTTGTGCTGTTTTACTGTATGTTGTTACATTGTTTGGCTTTAATTCATGCCACAGTATGACATGTTAAAGGGATAGTTGTTTAGATGTTTTGATAGATGTTTGTTGGGTTTGTATGAGGTACTTATCCATAAGCAGTGTATTACCTACAGCAGATGGCAGTTTGGAGAAGCAGACAGGAGTACCAGCATGGAAGCTAAGAAATGTACTGATGTGGACGGGGGCAGCAGCAAAACCTATTGTAGCCTCCTAAAAACAAGCTTTATCAGTTTAAGTGTACGCTATATTCAGAATGTTTTCACCGCTTTACCTTGATGTCAGACAGCTCTTTCCGACAGGGAATTGAAGCCACAGCCACTTGACTCTATTGACAAAAACATTAATTTTACCTCACAGAACATCAAATATAGCGTACACTTGAGCAGATTGTTTTAGGTGGCCGTCCACAGCAGTACATTGTTTTGCTTCCTTCCCGTTCTGCTTCTCCAAACTGGGGTGTGCTGACCACCATCTGCGGCAGATAATACACTGACCATGACTAAGTACCATACAACCCTCCCTTAAAGTTATATTACACTGTGTTCATTAATGCTGTGTCATGCGTTTCTGTTGCTATATGTCGTGTCACATTGTGTTGTATCATATTGTCATGTCATATTGAACTCTCTGTCCATCACCTGTGTTGGGAGTCATGAGGTAGAAGGTAACAAGAACTGGGAACCCACACGGTCTTAGCTGCAATAATAGTCAAGGCGTCAATAACAGATGATTGTGATGTACGTCTATTGTGACGCTGGGAATTCAATGGATAATTATTTTTTTTTTTTTGTAAAATCACATAGGAATGTCTGTTTTTGGCTAAAATAGTGAATTAATAATCAGAAAAAACCAAGAGACTTCATCACATTGATGGGAAATCTCTTAAAATTCAATACTGCCATAAAGCAGGCATGCTTTTAACTTTAATAACAAATCACTGTGGCTGTCTTTTTTCTGAGCTGGAATTTGGACTGCAGCAAAAGACCATTTGCTTTATTAATTTGCATCTATACTTCACACATAATCAACTTCATGTATCTGGGTTGTAGATCTAGAGAGAGAAAAAGAGAGATCACGCCAATTTGCAGACATCACCCTTGAGACTTTCACACAAAGAATACACACAGTGAGTATCAGAAGTTGACTTCATCACCTGATTTCTCAAACTCTCGAGGGTTCCCCATAAAACCCATGTAAGTCCATACATCAATACAGATCACAACAAATCACAGAGAAAAAGCATGCATACAGAAAATAAACAAAAATTGAATTAACGCATTAATCAGATTGGTGGAGAGCAAATAGTTTAGCGTGAGCTGTACCAAATAACAAACCACCATAAGAAGCACAACAGCTCATTCAAACAGCCAGACCCAATGAATAAAAGCAAAACTGACTAAAGGCAAGATAAAGGGGAGCTACTCAAAGCGGAGCCAGAGCAGCTGAAGGCAGAGGCAAGACAAGACAAATGTGTGAAATTTGACTCTTGAGGTGCACACCTCTAACCAACCGGTTAGATTGAAATATAGTAGAACTATAAAAAAACAACATACGTCTTCTTGCCAATCAGCTGATGAGTGTTGGTAGCAACTTCTGAGAAAATCATCTTCACATCCAAGAGGAAAGTTCTCAATTGGTGACCCAGTATCAAGCCACTCTGATGCAATAACCACAGTAATGGCTGGAAACCCATCCACAAATAAAGACCACTATGTGACTACTATTACAATTAGTACATCAGATTATATTGATGGTATAACAATAACACATGCTAGACATACATTAAAAGTAGGATTAGAGGTGTGCCCACTTTCAGAGGCTGCTGGATGTAAGGGCCTATAGCTTTCGAGGTTTTCCTTCACAGGAGCAGGTGAGCAGACGCCACAGACAATAATCTTCATCCCGAGTGGGCCTTGAAGTGCTGCCCGTGCCTGTTTATAGAGGGAGACTGCAGTCATGCTCGTCACTCAGCCATACAGGACTATAGAATGAAATATGAAACCTATAAGCCATGTTAACAATGAATTGGTATTAATTGTAGCAACTACAACATGAACATGAACTGCACCCGATTCAGCAGCCCCTTGGAATTAATTTGTCTTCTTACTCAGTGGGCAGTGATTCAAAAGGTGCTCTTCCAGGGTGTGCGACCAGTATTTAGAGCCCTTTACTTTTTTTTACATTTACGTTGCAGCCTTTTGCTAAAATAGTTTAATTAAGTAGTTAATTAATCTCATCAATCTATAAGCAATACCCCATAATGACAAAGCAAAACTAGGATTTAAATCTTTAGTTTTGCAAATGTATTTTAAAAAAATAATAATAATAAACTGAGTGTAGATGGATACGGCAAAATTAATTCAAACAATTTTACTCTGCAACATCCCTGAAATGTAAGGCTTCAAAGTGAGGCATCTTTCTGTCATGTAGTAATAACCAAATGTGCTTAAAATCGAGGCAGGTCATTTTGTAAAATGGGCTGTGCTTCTTCTTTCTGATATTGTAGGACAGACATTTTTCACGTCATAACACCAAAACAAATGTCATTATTAACTTAATTGAAGGCTGCATTGAATTTAGGTGCTGCAGTTCCAAGCAGTGGTTGCTTTAGACTTTCTCGTTGTCCGCCATTTTGACGGATGGGGGTCATAATCCGTCATAATCAATTATTGCCGTAATTTTTTAAAATGAAAATAATGCATATTTAATAGCATTAATGCCATTCGTTCATTTATTAAAAAAAATTAACAATTAATATACAGAACAAGCTTTAAGATTGTGCATTTCTAAGGGCATGGAGAATAAAGATGAGCAGAGACTGTGCGGTCACTTCTCATGTCAACACATGAAGCGGATGAAAGTTTCGTTTCTCCGCAGTGACAGTGAAGGCATCTGAACACATTGTGCCTCACCAGGCGATTATGAATAATTTTACTCACAGAAGTAGTTTGTGTCTTTGCCTGGAACAGACGACGTCCCCTGATGCATATGTCTCATGAATGAATATTTTCTGTCTTTAATTAAGGATTGTAAAAGTCTCTCTCGTCTAACACCATAGCCAGTCTGACTAATCAATAACAGAGATGTAGAGCCAACTAACTAAACAATACCTGTATTATGTTGGCATGTTTTATAGCAGAACGCGATCACACATTATATAAACGCAGCGGAACATTAAGCAGGCATAAGTGTGTTACAGTATTTATTATTCACCATACTTTGAAGATGTACCTGTTGCTATCATTGAGGCTATGTCGTTTTGAACAGCAGCATACCTCTGATCAAGGGGCACACACCGTTTTCTTATTTGTTTTTTATACCGGGTATCAGGTGTAATCAATATCTACACACATTGTCATATCAGACGACCCGAAGATAGATCACAGTGAGAAAATACCGTCTTTCATATCTGCACCTGTGGAAAACGGCTCATGCCACAATGGTAGCGACAAGTACTCATTCAAAGTATTTATGGTGAATAATGAATGTACCATACGTAGGTTAATGTTCCGCGACGTGGAGTTGTATATAATGTGTGATTGCATTCAAATATTAAACGTGCCAACAATAATACCAATATTATTTAGTTAGTTTGCTCTACATTTCTGTTATTGATTAGTCAGACTGGATACACTAACAGCCTCCATGTTAGACAAGAGAAGCTGTGCTGTGTTGTTCAACTTTGTCAATTACAAACATACATATTTATGGGAAATACACCTCAGGGCGGCACTGGTGTCGTCTGTCTTCAGGACGCACCCCCGGCTGCAGCAAGTGAACGTTACATACGTATATGGTTCAAATAATGTACGTAGTTAAGATTGATATCTTCATTTTCTTCTTGACAGTGATCTAACTTTAACCTAACGACCTCTTCATTCACTAGGAGCACAACACTAGTGGTTATACAGTAAGTACCGTCAACCTACCCTAAGAGAGGTTACCATACATTACACTGTATGAAGTGTTTAGCAATGTCTAGTCTGGAAAAACAAAAAAAAGATTGACGTTTCTTTTTTTTTCAAATGGAGCCTGGTGTATAATTTGCTCAGCTGATTCTATTTTGAAGTTAGCTTCCTCAGTTTTATGTAAACATGAACGGAAAACACTGTCATCTACCTTCAGGTCATCTACCTACACACACACACACACACATATATATCACTGATCCAGTGCTACTGCAGGCTGTCAGCTGAGATCTGTTGCAGTTCATGGTTGACGTTTCTGTTGCCAAGCAGCAGTGCAGCTTTATTAGGGTCTCGAGCACCCCCTGCTGGTTACTGGCAGTCCTCCCCGACAAAAATATATACTGTATATTGTACAAACGAATTAATGACACTTGACATAATATAACATACAATTCAATATTAAAAGGAACATTTTATGCAAAAGCGCCAAGCTTATTTGTTTCAAAGGTTTCTGAAATATCTAATATGAGACTAAATGCAAACATTAACAAAAACGATAAACTACTGAAGAAAAAAAAAGATTCTCCATGCACAAGAAAACACGATAAGCGAGAGAAGCGATAAAGGCCACATTTTTCATGTCATTTATTTTCTGGAATGAATTTCAGTTTAGCAAAAATTGTGTAAAAGTTTTTTTCTTAAAGCAGCAAGCTAAAAATTAAAACAGGATAACAGCCGAGTAAACAAACTAATCTGCTACAGTGCCATGTAAAAATGTGCGATTAAATTACATCACCAACAGAGTCAAATATTTTTCATTAATTATGTGACATGATTCTTCTGTGAATTACAGGCTTGTTATTTCAAACAAAATCAGAGCATGAAATTGTGGCTGAGGCAGCAGCTGTCAGTCAGCAGGACCGCACAGACGTGATGAGCCAGCCAGAGACTTCTCCGTCCAATCAAGTTCATCTCGACCGCTCCACCAGGCAGAGACAGCTGGTAAAGCACCCTGTGCCTACATTAAGTGTTGAAATCAAGACGCAGGCAGACTTGTATCGTTCTGCTTCAATCTCAGTTTAGCCAGTCCAGATCATTATCCTCGTCATCATCACCAAAGAGAGGGGCAGGGGGGGGGTGCCCCTTCAAGCTCTGAAAGAGGAGAACATAAATGCTGTCCATCAATGTTGCAGTGATGGTAATACACAACAGAATTCTATCTTTTTAAAGCAGTGTAGTGTAGTGATAAAACATCACCGACTGACTCTACATTGAAACCAAACACAAGGGAAGGGCTGAGGGGATCTACAGATCCTTCCTCACCATCTCATCCTCCTCTTCCTCCTCGCTGGGGGCTGCGGGGGGTTTGGCAGGAGTTGTGATCTGGAAAAATGGCTCTTCTCCATTTTCCTCACCCATTCCCCCAGTCAGACTGAGAGAATAGCAGAAAGGGAGTGGGAGTGGGATGGTTGGGGTGGGATGTACAAAAAGACAGTGTAGAAGAAAGAGAAAAGGGAAAAAGGGGATGAAACAAGCAGGAAACAGTGGAGACAGGCAGTTAGTTTGCAGGAATCCATGCACACATTAATAGAGAGGGCGGCGCAAATATATATATATATATACATACATATATACATATATATATATATACATATATACACATATACATATATATATATATA
>CALSBV010002302.1:502491-530244 GCA_943590825.1 Bovichtus diacanthus
TGAATACGCTAACGTTTGATTTAGCGGTATCAGACTGTTTTTTTTACGTGTTACAACTGAACAAGGTTGGGAGTTATTGTGAATACGCTCATTAACGTTTGAACAATGTTGAGAGTTTTTGTGAACACGTTTAATAAAGTTTGACTTATCTGACTGTTTTGTTTCGCTTAATGCGCCTTATAGTCCGGTGCGCTTCATATATGAAAAAAGATCGAAAATAGACTATTCATTGACAGTGCGCCTTATAATCCAGTGCGCCCTATAGTGCGGAAAATACGGTACACTTTCATGTAAATAAGGTTTATTGGCCCTAAATTCAAAAACAAAGGGGAACATGTGTGGTAATGGGTTAGACTGAAGTAAGTCTAAAGGTGTAAAACATAATTGATTGACAATTTATACTATATGCTTTAAATAACAGTCAAACTAGACGGGGTCATTTTGACCCCAGAGGACAAAAGGTATATGGCAATTGGGAGGACATTACGAGGGTTAAAGCTGTCGTAATCAACAGAAAACATTAATGGCATATTGCACTAAGTCTGCTCTTTATTATGACCTTGACCTATGAAAAGACAAAACAAAAACATAATACTAAGGAAAATACATTATTGTTAAAAGGGTTTACTCCAGCATCATAAATGTGCTGGAAAAATGGTCAAAATCGATGCAGCAGAGAAAAAGATATCATGAGTTTTAGTCCCTAATGTGGGTCAAATTATCAAAACCCTGGAGCATACATTTCTTTTCATGTGCACAAATTGGAAATCCTCATTAAGTCAACAACCAATGAGACAAACGTTCGGATTATATTGCTTGGACTGTGTGTTTGCTAGCTTGTTTACCTTCTCCTGTAGCTGGGTTAGCTTGTCCTGCAGAGCATCTCTCTGCTCTGTTAGCTCAGCCAGCTCTCTGCTGAGCTGCTCTTTGGCAGAGGCCAACATCTGCTCACACTTTGCCTTCCACTCCTCCTGCAGCTGAGACAACTGCAACACAGACATGGTATATGCCATTAGTGGTCCTCTATAAAGCAATGTCCAGATAAACACTTCCATAAAACAGGTTTTATTAACGGACTCAGAATATATTCAAGGAAATTCAGAGAGAAGACCGATTGCAAGTTATTAAACCATCACATTATCATTCATATTCCTGCAGCACAGCCCTTTCATTGGATTTACCTGTTCAGATGCAGCGGTGTCAGTGCTGGTCCTGGCCTTACGAAGCTGAGCTTGGAGGTTGTCCAGCTCCTGCTGGCTGCTCTTACGCAGCTCCTCCACCTCCTCATCCCGACGCTGACGCTCAGTCTGCCACTTCTTCTTCCTTTCCGAAAGTGTCTTAAAGGGAAGCAACAGTTTGTCAACACCAAAAAACTCCTGCCTGAATTATTTTTAAATCATCAAGAAGAATCAAGTTCTTTACCACATTATCTGTGTTTGTGACTTCTGTGTACTGACACTGATATTAAGTGCATACCCTCTGTGGAGCACCAAGGTCTGTCCCCTTTCACTGACAGAAGGACACAAACATGAAGTATACATACTCGTTCTAGGCTGTCTTTATCAGTCTTTAGGTCCTGCACTTCCTCCTCCAAGTTGTTGACTCTCAGCTCCATCTCTTTGCGTCTTTGCTTCTCTGAGCGGTACTGAGCCTGGGCCCTCTCTGCTGCCTCCTTCAGCTCTGGAACACATAAACACAGCATTGTTAGACCAGCGTTTCTTTAAAGTTATCTTGGGACAACACGGCCTACAGTCAGTTACTGTGTAATATCATTTATTTTCAACACTTGTGTCTTGTATGCTCCAGGGCCATGTTCTTTCTGAAAGGAGTTACCTTCATTTGACTGTTGATGATTTTATACAAGGAAGCATTTTTTTGTTTTTCTGAAACAGGTTGAGCCTAAACCTGTTAAAATGTGCTTATTCACACATCTGAGTCATACTGTGTTATTTAGAGGATGATCAAGACATTTCAAGGTGAACCCCATGCTTGAACTCATTTACAGATTCATGTGAGGCAACAAAATGTCGTATCATTGCTCATAGTTTTGACTTTCAGAATAAGAGCGCACTTTTGTTTATGATGATATGATAACAAATTTGAAGATAATTATAGTGATACTCTATATTTTACTTATTATCAACAAATCACAATAGCAGACCAAAGCCTGAATAATGAATTGCATTTTACTGAGTTGTTGTAAATAGTTTGTCCACCCCACTTACATCAATGAGCGTAGAATGCGTCACAATCTACCTCGTAAATGATCATAAAGTTAAACACCTGCCTAAGACAGTTTCAACAAACTGAACAGCAGAACTTTCATGCAAGTAGGACTTATTGCAGGGTTTTTGTATTAAACCAACATGAACGGCAGCACAAACCTTCCAGCTGTGTTTCCGAGGCAGCGATGCGTTGGCAGTGCCTCTCACTGTCCTGCAGCGCTGAGCTCAGTTTACCCTGCAGCTCCACTGACTTCTGATGGTGAGCTGTAGCTTCCAGCTGCAGCTGAGACAACTGGGCCGTGGACAAAGTCAGATCCTCTGTCAGACGCACCTGATGGAGACGCAGACGGACAGGGGGAGGGGTGAGAGGAGGGGATGTACCAGTGGCTGTATACAGCAACGTGAAACCCAGGCCACACAGACAGTGGAACAACATAGTGACAGCCTAGGTGAGGGGCTACTGGTACTAGAGGTGTGAGCAGCGTGACCCTGTGGGAGAAAAATGGTGAGTGATGGCTGATGGAAAAGGAGACAGGAGGGAAAAAGAAAAGTTAGTTCAAATGTCAATGAAGTTTGACATAAAAAGGATGATTCCAGGGGCAGCGGTCACATCTGGGTCAAATAGTAGTTGCACATGATTCTTCACATTTTGCAGAACATTTGGAGGGGGGCTTGCTTAGGAAAAACCAGATTGTCAGATCAGATGTTAAATCCCAGAATTGCATCCAAAGTGGATTTGGAATCATTTGCAGAGATAGTCTAAACATACTACTGCTTTCTAAATGGACATCAATGCAAAATGATTTTAGGCAGAAAGAGAATGTTTTTCTGTCGATGACACTGTACTACTACTCACTGAGCAGCCGTCTTTGCTGGGTTTGCTCAAAACAGAACTTTTGCAGATACTATGTGACCCCTGTCTGGTAGCGGTACACAGAGAAAACAGGCTCACCTGGCCGGAGCCCAGGTCCTGAGGCAGTGCATGCTGAGAAGAGAGAGCAGTAAATGCTAGATTTTCCTCAGAGCAGCACTGCAGCATAAATAATCAGGCAGAGAGCAGTCGGGAAAGAGTGAAGCACTTATCGTTAACATCAGATTTGTGGCAGGAAACAGATAGTAAATGATTAAATAAATACCAACCCAATCTCCACTGATACAGGTAAATATAAAGTGTATTACTGAGGTGAAAATGTGAAATTCAGACTGCATAAAGAGATTAAGAAATGCATTTGTTGAAAATGGAAGATATCCTAAAGGTCGCAGCAAGAGACAGCTGTATCCTCTGAAGTCTGGGAGATAGGTCACATAAATAAATATCCAAAGTAGTCGGCAATAAAAAAAATTTTATTTTAAATTATAAATTTTTTTCCATAACATTTTAGATAAAGATCACTTAAATGTGGTTATTAAGGACCAAGATATATACTGAGCAGGGCATCAGTTATAAAATAAACCCGTCAGTGCTCTCTGGTGGACAAACTCTGCACTGAAGACATGGGGGACATCCCAAGTCTCTTTGATATTTCCTCGCTACTCGCTTGAACCGGAAGTCGTTCTCCCATCTTGGAGACCAAGGCTCTTTTTTCCTGGTCGGTGGAGCGAAGATAGAGGATCGATATCTGAGGAGCGATGAGTGAGGATACACGAGAGCAGCCTTCACGGAAGGCTTTTAGCAGCGACGCGCCCCTAACTGGATATGAGGTGTTGACTGGACGCTGCAGCTGATCTGACGCATCTCAACATCACTGGAGTTTCATACAGAAGACAGATAACAGATCAAACTCAAGTGCATCACTCTGAAGTGTTGTACTTGTTTTCTCATCTACCATGTAGTTAAAATATGTTATGGTAGATCTAAACAACAAAACGGACCACTACCAACTTTCTTCATTTATTCGAAAGATTTTTCTTTTCATGATCAGTTATTTCTTCCATTTACTTTTATTATGGATTCAATTCAATTCAGAGAGTCGAAGAGTCTGTCGGTCAGCAAGAAACACTTTTGACATTTACATTTTAATTTATCGTCATCTCCATTCTGTCAAATGTGAGACTCATCATTCCTGAGCGTCGGGTTTGATATGAAATATGGAATTAAATTATTAAATATTTCAAAAGACTCTATAATCATATTCTGGGTAATTTAGAATATCAATAAATATAGACGCAATTAATGTATAAATAATATAAAGGCATTCTGCCTCTCAGCAGGACACAGTATGAAGACAGACTGCAGGTGTCTGTTAGAAGGTAACAGTGATAACTGTGTGCCTTTATTACTCAGTGCACGTGTGCAGACACAAACAGCTGTTGAAGCCGCTTCATGCGACGCTTCAGAGGAAAAGACGTCTAATTTCTCTAAAAACACATTTCCTCGTTCCCTCTCTCCTCGCATTGTTTCCCGAGACGCAAGTGAGGGAAATTTGGATGCAATTTAAGAGACTTGGGATGCACCCATCGTTTCTAAACTATTTCAAAACATCTCTTTGGAATTTCTGTGCTGACATTTCTTATCTCTCATCATCATCATCTCACACCTGGTCACAGCAAGCTATCAGTTCGCTAACTGAAAAGCTGGATGGCAGTGGAGAAATGCATATTCCTCCATGTTTTGTTGCAAGGTATATTCACACATTGCAAGCTATTTGGTTTATGCGACACTGTATTAAGACCAGCTGTGCTGCGTTCGAGGCTCTGGCCACATGTACAAGCAGTGGTCTGCAGTCAGGTATGATCAGGCAAATGATTCTAATGTCAATACTCTGATGTATGTGATGGTTTAGGTCCATAACAAACTATCTTCTGATTACAGTGTAGTCGGCATTGCAAGACGGTAATGCTTGTCGCAGTGTGAATGCACAACCTGCAGTCTCAATTGTTCCCCTTTTGCACCAATAAAAGGCACATCCTCACCTTGTCCTGCTCAGCCTGCAGTAACCTGGCCTGGTTCTGTTCACTGGATGACTTGAGGGAGTCGTTCCTCTGCTCCATCAGCTGGTTACTCTGCTCCATGTACCTGGACAAACCACAGCACCTCCACATTACATCCACCTCAAACACAGTGAGACTTTCTTTAGGCTCCATGAGTCAGTTTGGGCTGTTAGTCTAACCACATCAAATAACTGTGAAATAGGTCTCCTCCTCAAACTCTTTGCATGACAACCCCCACACTTGCTTATCATTTTTGAAAAAGCAATGTTTAAGATCAGATAGTGGCCCACACAAATCTTTAAGTTCATAAAAATTCAATTTTCATGTTTTTTTTATAATCCACTAACTTCTGTTTCACACTGCGGCAAGATAGGACTACAACAATTTGTCAAAGGAAATTGTATGAGTCTAAGCCCGTTTCTTTAACCATTTTTAACAGAATAAATAAATAAAACAAGTCACATAATGGTGGCATTACACATAAGAGATCAAATACATTTCTATTGTAAGTGAAACAAGTGGAAATAGTGGCAGGACATGATGTTGCGACTCTTTCGGACTCACCGCTGGTTCTGGTTGATGAGCTCACCAATCTTACGGTTTTGCTCCTCAACGCGAGAGCTTTTCTCAAAGACTTCCTTTTTTAAACATTCGTTTTCCTAAAAATAAAATTAGAGCTTTCAGAACAATTTGAATTCTGTTGAGAAGTCCCAGTACATCGAAAGATGTGATAAGAGAATCAATGTTTGAGGTAAAAAAAAAAAAAGGGCTGCGGACAGCAGTAAAGAGCCTCCAGAGACATAAGGCACCGGATCATGCAGGTGTGTACCTGGACAATTCTTTGGATGTTGTGCATGATCATGGAGGTTTCCATTGACATACTAGGAACAGCCATGGAAAGACTTCCCTGCCTCTGAAGGTCATCTATCTGTTCAAAAAAAGAACCAGATGCATCTCCTTTTATTGTCTCCTCTGTTAAAGCCTCTTAATGAACATATTCTCGTACACAGAGTTTATACCTTTGAGGCCAGTTGATCCACTTTATCTGCTACTTTTCCGACGCCTAACCGGATCTCTGTGTTGTGTTGTCGGGCCTCAGTCATCAAGAAGGAAGTCACATCACTAGAGCCTGGCAAGAACAACGCAATCCCAGGATGTTTTATTTATAACAGTTTCACCATTGAAACCATGTGTGAAATCACAAATCAAACACAAAACTGATTGCAGCTGTGTGGTTATATTGATTAATGATGCTGTCGTTGCCGTTGATCCTCATGCCCTCCTTGTAAATTGTATTCCTGCGAATTGAACACTCTTACCCATGTATGGGATAGTTTGTGCAGGGTAGACCTGGCCAACGGGCTGCAGCTGAGATGGAGCCACAGAGCTCTGTGTGTAGGAGTAAGGCTATGAAACAATAGAACACACTGATATTACCAGATCTGTCCATCATGTACTTACTAATGATAAAATCAGCATAAATTGTGGAGAAATCCCACCTGAAAGGCGTGGCTGCTGCCTGATAGCCCAGGCTGTGGGGCAACAGTGCTCATAATAGGAAGTAAGGCAGAAGGTGGAGCTGTGTGAGGAGGAGGATGGACTGCAGGAAAAACAAAAGCATTCATTTCAGATCAAATTCAAGGAATTTACCAATAAATTGTAAAACATACTGTATACCATAACAGGACATCATGCTCTTCGTAATCCTGAGCTGCGGGAGGAATGCACATAAGACCAGCTGGAAGAAGTTTACCATGTGTCGAAGCTGGAGCAGCTGTGGAGATCTGCACTGGAGATGGAGCCGCAGGCTGATCCTTGCCACTGGTGTCCTGGAGATCAACGCAATAGCAGCAGAAAGTCAGTAATAACACCAGATTGATTTAGCAAATAGTCATTTTATAGGGGCACTCCAGCAATTTTGTATTTTATTCCCATAAAGTTAGAGGATTTGCAAGAGACAGATAAAGATAAGACAAAAAAAAAAAAAAAAAAAAACATAAAACAGTGCCGTAGAGGCCGAGATATGCAGACCGTACATACATTTATATAAAGGTATATATTTAGGTGGGTCATTAGATCCTACCTGTCTAGTAAAATATCTTAGGCAAGTGAAGTCAATTTAGACATTTCTAAGACTTGATTAAACTCCTCCAGAGCCACACCAGACATTTCACATTGTATACGGAGGCCTTGAGAGGCAAGTGAGAAAAGAAAAAATCGGGTGAATTTTTTTGTCAGGGTCATTTTTGTGTTTGTTGTTGTAATACTCATGTCGACCACAAGAGGCTGAAGTGCTCCACTAACCCATGTTCTAAATGAGACTAAAAGCATTCACGTTTTCTTCCTGGTGCGTTTTAATTTCTCCATGCACTCTAAACACAAGTTATGTAACATTACTGTCATGGCTAGAAGTGTATCTTTCTCATCTCAATATATGTACATTGTGTTTAGAGTACTATTGTATTATAATACTCCTATTACTAAACTGACTTAGAAATTTTAAATCTGCGGTGATCTTTGAAGAAAATTCAGTTGATTACAAATTCATACATACACTTTGAAATATACAGTATACTTAAAATTTTTTTTGGAGACTGCAGTCAGCAAAAAAAAAACAGAGGACATTTTGACATGTCACAGTAGAAGTGTAAATAATAAAATGTATTATTATGGCTGAATTCCTTTTAGCTGCTTCAGTTTCGGGGCCTGGTATTGTTTGATGCTGGCTGACAGTCAGAATAGAACGGATTCATTGTTAATGTTATCAGCAACAAGTCAGATGTCTGCTGTGAAAAAGGGATATTATTGCTTAGTTGTTGAGCATAAAACTATTAGTCCATTTATCAATAAACACAAACATGCATAAATGACCCTTTTGATTATCAATCAAAGTAAAAACATCAAATATTTACTACAAACAGTTAAAGTTAACAGTTAAATTTCCTTCTTATCATTGTAAGTTTAATACATTTTAGGTGTTTTACTGATGTTTCTTCAGGTTTCTGTAACTTCTGAAGAGCATTTATCATCTTTCTGACAGTCATTGAAAAATAATCAACACATTAATCCGTTTTTTTTTTTTTTTTTTAAATACTTCCTTAGTTGCCCTATTTGAAGAACATTTGCTCTGATAAAGTGAGTACAATAAATTTAGTTTAAATGCCATACCTAAACATTTTTATTTAGTCAAATTAACTCAAATTAAAAGGGGATACTCTTATGCACAGACCTTTTGTGGCTATAATCAGACATTCTGTTGGTAGAGGGTCAAATCTGATTGGGCAATTCAAGGATGCAGATGAATGAGTGAGGCTCATTGATGTGTTTTTAATACTTTTTGGACAACAATGGATCTATACGGAACAGAGGAAGAAGATAGAGCAGGCTTTGAAATGCACACAATACTTGTAAGTAGGTACATTCATTGTTGGTCTTGGCCTTTTCATGGAATTTGTTGCCAATAACAAACATTTAGAGTATCACCAGACTTATTCTTTAACATCCAGAGTAAAACCTCCCTCCCAGGATTCTGCCGACCTACCTCAAGCTCAGAGTCACTGGATTCTGGCTGGCTGGCCCCTCCAGTCAGAAAGGGCAACATGGGCTGGCCCATCTTTGCCATGCGAGAGATCAGCTTGGCTTTTGTAGCGTCTGGATTCTGAAGTTTGTAAAAGAAAGCTTCCATCACTATAGCTGCAAAATAACTTCATGCAATTAATTTCACAGTACGTTGTTAATAAAAAGAAAAGCAGTGAGGGGGCTTACTGCCAACTGCTCACTGAGGGAGTTTGACTTTGTACGAAGTGGTGGCTCCCTGCAAAAAAAAAAAAAAGAAAAGGTCAGAGATAAATCCCCTGAAGTGACAACAGAGTTAAGGATAATGCTGTAGTTTATTTCCTGAGGCTTAGATCTCACCCTGGTCTGCCTGGACCAGAGGCGCTCATCTGTGCTGGGGGCTCTGGGGCCAGATTCTCCACACTGGGGGCTGGGGAAGGAATAGGGGAGGCAGAGCCTCTGGAGCTGGCACTAACAGACCCATTGTCCTTGGAAAACTTCACCTTAAGCACAAAAAAAAAAAAAAGCAGGAAAAGCTTCAGTTCACGATCACATTCACACCAACATTACATGCAACTAGGAATAAAGAAGTCGTATGAGAAGTTGCAGCTCCTTAAAAACAGACATAACTTAAGTATTCATGTGACATTACAATGAGCAGATATGTTAGAAAAAGCCAAATAAAAGAGCAGATGGATGTAGAAAGTTGTTCAGTAGGTGTTACCCGTCGCAGCTCTGCTTCAAAAATAAGAGTGCTGTTAGCCGGGACACGGTTGGGGACTCCTTTGGATCCGTAGGCTTGTTCCGGTGGGATGACAATGAGACGACGGCCTGCCTTCTTCAAACCAAGCATCCCTTCTTCCCAACCCTGCTCAGACAGATGAGGTCATAATACATACATTTATTTCATTCTTGAAATACCTCATCCTCTGCACTCCACCATAAATAAATGACATGGAACTTTCTATGCTGGTTTTGCACATTACCATTCCATCACCCTCGTTTCAACTAAACCAATGTCTCTTGAGGTATAATGTATAGGCTGTTTATATAAGTGACTCTATAAATAGTTTTATTTCATTCTATGCTATTCTAATTTAAATCTGACTTTTTTTAAATGCCACTCTGAATTAAATGTAAGAACCATTTTAATAACAAATTAAGGCCTTATTTTTAAATTTATGAAATAGATGCCTTTAAGACTTCTTCAGGATCTGCAGGAACCCTGCTCATATTTCATTGTGCAACCCTGTGTTGTAAAATGACAAAGAAATGAACTTTGTAAAACATAAAATTGATATTAATAATAATAATAATAATAATAATAATAATAATACGATGATGCAGTCACAGTTTAGGCTGGGTGTTAAAAGCTTAGCTAGTTTATTTCAAAACAGTTTCCCCATTAGATCAATCATTAGATGAGCAAATGCACTGGAGACCCAATAAGAAACAAACATGCTGTAAATGAAGCCAAAGGTGAGAAGTTGGATGGAAACGTCTTTTTAAAAAACAGGCAGTCACAATACACGATTAAAACTGTTTGGACATTTATGCCCTTTTTTCTTTTAGGTTTAGTCTACAGGCCACTCGTTTGCTTCTGTACCAGCCAGACTTAATTTACTTGAAATTTCAAAGGCCGTTGACATTGTGAGAGGAAGTAACATCTCTCATAACTTCAGCAAAGATGTTCAGGGTAACAACTCCTGTAGTTAACTTCAGATGAGTGCTCTGCTTTATAACATTTCAATGTGTTTTGTTCTTCCAGAAAGATAGAGGAAAAAATATGCAGCACTACAATGAAATTAAAAAGTTACCACGTCATACCATCAGAACCATGAGATGGGGGGTAAAATATACACACTAACACAAAACTAGAATAAAAGATGTGGAAACATTCATAATATTTCCAAAATAATTTAAGTAAGGCCTATGCTGCTGCCGAAGCAGAAGTAAAGAACAGACCAGAGGAAAAGAAATAAATCCCGATAAGAAGCCCTAAAACCAGGAGTGGACACAAAGTTGTGCAAAACTCAAAACTCCCAGTGACTTTATCTATAAAAAGGATTTTCTTGCCCTTTATTTTTTGTAATTTCATTGAAAACTCTGTACTTTTGACGTCCTAATATAAAAGTCGCGTTGGATTTTGGAAGTCATGATACGGTCATCTAATGTTGTTGAAATGTTTTTTACATGATGTGCAAGTCTGAACTGCAGTTATAGTTACATTTATACTGTTTTCTGAAGAATTTAACATTTTGCTATGCAGAATGACCTTTGATCATATCTACATTATTAATGATTTCTCTAAATTAAGTAAGTTACTCTGGGTCCTCCTGACTGCTCATTATGTGCTGCTGCTGCAGTCTTGATATTCCAGCAAACGGAACTGCTGCATTGGAAAAAAAACTAAAAACAGTCTATAAAACTGTGTCTCGTGTAAAATAAGAGACTTTGGTAAAGTTTTATTAATTTTAGTCTAGTCTTTTTTCATCAACAATATTGCATGTTGATATAGTCACAATAAGTGTTAAGTCTTAGTCATAGAGAAAAAGGTTGTTGACGAACATATTTATTCATACTTTTCCTGAACCAAATTAACACTGATTTTGACTCACTTTGATCACTTTTCCAGCTCCAATTTTCAGTCGCAGCAACTTTTCCTTGTTCTGGTTCGAGTCAAATATCTGAAATGATATTAAAGATTTAATGATTTGTGTGCCATCAAAATGAGTCAAATCTACACAAAACTGGAGACAAAATGACGTAATTTATGAAATAATGTTGGAAGTGTGCGACCTCTCCGATGGCGTGGTTCTGCAGGAGCCAACCTGTGTACACCACCTCCAAAGAGTCTCCATTCTCCACTGCCTGGCCCTCACCAACAATCAGATCCTGAACCACCACAGCATCCAAGGAGACTGCGCTGTTCGCTTTTGCCAAACACACCTGATGCACATAAAAGAAAAGAAGTCGTCATCTAATAAACAACATCATGCAATTTGGCAAAAGCTTGTATCTAATGTAGATCAAAAGCATACAGGGGTTGTGAAGATCAATCCTGATACTTGTGGCAAATGCTGCGGCACGAGTATTGACAAGAACTAGGAAACAAGATCATATTACTCCTGTATTAGCTGCTCTGCACTGGCTCCTGGTAAAATACAGAATAGAATTTAAAATCCTTCTCCTGTCCTACAAAGCCATTAATGGTCAGGCTCCAGTTTATCTTAAAGATCTCATAGTACCTTATAAACCAACTAGAGCATTGTGCTCCCAGAGTGCAGGGTTACTTGTGGTTCCTAGAGTCTCTAAAAGTACAATGGGAGCCAGAGCCTTCAGCTATCAAGCTCCTCTTCTGTGGAGCCAGCTCCCAGTGTGTGTTCAGGAGGCAGACACCCTCTCCACATTTAAGAGCAGGCTAAAGACTTTCCTCTTTGATAAAGCTTATAGTTAGGGCTGGCTCAGGCTTGCCTTGGACCAGCCCCTAGTTATGCTGCTATAGCCTTAGACTGTCGGGGGACTCACTCCTCTCTCCTCCTCTCCCTCTCTTTCTCTCCTCTCTCTCTATCTCAGTATGCATTCATGTCCATTAAATACATGTTACGTACTAACTCATCATCCGGGGCTTCATCCCCGGAGTCTCTGTGTCTCTCATCTGGCAGGCTGCCACAATTAAAGGTTGAGTCTGGATCATGAATCGTGGCTGCGCCTGTTGCTCTGGTCCTGCCTGACACTCGCGTTAATATTTATTTTGGAGGCACCTGGAAGCTTTCTGACATCCTCCTGGATCCATCTTTTTCATATTTAATCACATCATCATTTCTGTCACATAGATTGTCTATGTTGTAAATTCATTATGTTGTTTATTCTGTACACACGATATCTATTGCACATCTGTGCGTCCTGGGAGAGGGATCCTCCTCAGTCTCTCTCTGAGGTTTCTTCCATGTTTCCCCTTTAATTGTGAGGTTTCTTTTAGGGAGTTTTTCCTTGTGCGGTGTGAGGGTCTAGGGACAGAGGGGGTCGTATCCTGTACAGTCTGTAAAGCCCACTGAGACAAATGTGTCATTTGTGATATTGGGCTCTTAAAATAAACTTGATTTGATCTTGTGATGTCAACACAGACCACCTGTTTGCTTAGTTACTCCCTCTATTGATCAAACAATAATCACAAACTTGGTTGGAGGTCTCCTCCTGTGTCACAAACCTCTTTGCAGAAGTCGGACAAAGCCTTCTCTGACTCAAACATCAGGGACCAGTTCTGCCTCTGCTCATCATAAAAAGTGCAGTAATTGTTTGGCTGTACCTGCAGGAGAGAAAGAACAAAATGAGGAACACTTGCTAATTGATAATCGATAAACGCTGCATAATTATTATTATTATTTTTTTTAAATCAGCAATCAGCTCATCTACAACTTGCTTAATAGTCTACAAGTTACACACTCTTATGTATCTACACAGTGACAGACTTATATGGAGTGTGGACAGTGCTGCCAAACTTATTAAATGTTCAATTGTGAGTTGATACATTTCGAATGGCAATCATACATTTTACCGAAAAAAAGAGGCAAGTGAATTTTACTTTTTTTTTTTCTTTTTGTGGTCTATTTTCTAAGTCTGGTCAAAATAGTTGTCTCTCTTTTGTAGGATAATCTTTCTGATTTACTTTTTTTTCATCTGTGAAAACAGGTTTTGGCAGGTGAATTCTTTTTTTTGTTGATGTAATACTAATTTCAGCCACAAGAGGCTGAAGTGCACCACTACCCCATGTTCTAAATGAGACTAAAAGCAATACAATACACTTCTAACCAAAAGAAAGACACAACAGTTATGTTACATAACTTGCTAACACACAATATGTGTTTGGAGTACATGGAGAAATGAAAACTCACCAGGAAGAAAACATGAATGCTTTTCGTCTCATTTAGAACATGGGGTAGTGGAGCGCTTCAGCCTCTTGTGGCCATAATTACTATGGCAAAACTTATTAATGCCACCTGTTTTCACAGATGAAAAAACAAATTGAAGGAACTTAGAAAGACCTTTTTAAAACAGAACGGCTCATTATGAACATAACTGATGCTAAATAACTATGTTTTTGTCATCCTATTGTCATATTGAGTTTTTCCAATAAAACAGCTCAGTGCTAAATAAAAAGGAAATGACAACAGCTTTATGGATCTATGGCAGCCTCTGATTAATCACTTGCCCAGTGATTCCAAAGCTTTCAAGACAACATTGCTCAGTTATCAGTATGGAACCAAAAGATGGATCTTTGGCCAGGTGGAAACACACCAAACAATAACAAAAATTGCATTTATTATCATTATATTTGCAGATAATTATGTTTGAATGAAAAATTTAATCTTAAAATACATTTTCAAAATTAGTTTTAAAAAGGTTTTTGTTATTTCATTTATTTTTCTGTCTGTTGATTATATTCAACTTCACAATTCAATTGTCTCTTGCTTTAATGTCTATTTTCAATTTTGTGATTTCACCATAAATTCACCAGTGTAAGCAATGTGCCACCGAACATTTTAATGTAGTCCACTCTGCTCCATGTTGGCAAGAATCATTTCTGGACATTTCTGGAATACGAATATTTGCTCTGTTCCCCTAAAGTAGACTAACATGTATTAGTTGTATAGTGCTTCAAACAAGGTACTTAAAAAAGGCACATCACATGGTAATAAAGACACAAACTGTAAAAGCATTAACAGTATAAAAACAACTACAATGAAAATGAAAGAGTGGGGGTTGAACTAGATTTCAATAGGTGGGTTTTGAAAGAGGAGTGAGGAGAACGTCTGAGGTGATGGGGAGAGTTTCAGAGGGACTGCGAACCATAGCTTTGCTATCATATGCTGTTAATAGTTTGTGACAGCTGTGATCAATAGCACAGCACAGGGCTGGGACATTTCCTTCAACGGAAATGTAATGTGACCATGTCTTCAGAGCTCCTCCTGCTGTATTACATTTGAATCCATAGCTTTTTAAAATTCATCATCTTATGAACTGAAATGAATTAAAAACAATAAAAGATGTCTACGAATATTCCAGTGAAACACTCAGGATTCCATAGACTGATGCAGTCTTGACAATATAATGTCCAACATACTTCTGATTGTGAAGGATTTCCACATAGTAACAGAAAAGTTGAATCCAGATTTTTTTTATTCTTCGACTTTTATCAATTCAGGTTATCCCAGTGCAGTGAATTGTACATTACAGTAGGGTTACTACTTGGAGTATTATATATATGTGGTAAATATCAGTGGCTCTACGAGTGTAAGGGGCCGTACACATGCCGCATCTTTTACCGCTTGAAAAACGCAACGTCAGTGCTGACTCTTGTGCCAACTTTCAAGGCCAGCGGCAGGTTGGGCCAGCTAACTGTACCACCTGGGCTTCTTCCAGGCGTTGTTTTTTAAGTGTGTATTGAAATATTGTCCGTGGGACAGCAGTGTTTTTCCTAGAAAACACAGTTTCTGTCTCTGCACGACAGCCGAAGATATTAATGATTGTGTGACATTTTACTGAATAGAGGGTAAACACCGGACAGATCTTAAAGCTCTGGGTAGCACTGCACTAACAAGACTCAAAATATCCTCCATATTTACCATAGACTGATATTTAGGGAAGAAATTAATGTGATTGGTTGTTCCTTGTCACATGACATGCAGTCTGCGCCACTGCCTTCCAAAAGTTGAAATACTTTTAACTCAGGGCGCACTTGTCACGCCATGAAGAATAGCCAGCAAAAAAATGCAGTGTGTATACCCCTAACAAATAAAAAGAATGCGATAAATCTTTGGACTTTCTTCAGTTAGGAAACATTTTCACACCACTGTGTTTCCATACATTGTTCATATATTCAGTGTGAAGTGTTCCGCTGATGCATCACATTATCTGTCCAGATGTATTCAACATCCTTTACGTCTACACTCACCGTGAAAACAAAGCCCACATGAATCTTGGCAGCGGCCACTGGTTTCTGTTGGCTCAAGTACAGAAGCAGCTTGTACTGCAGAAAGAGAGGTGCATTATTCATAAAAATCAAAAATCACACCAATAATCTCAAACAAGTGACCAATTAGCAAACCTCCCACCTCTTTTGTTGAGTGGTTGCCCAGTACGGCTGCTCCCAGCTTTCCCTGCTTCACATACTGTCCGTTAATACTGCACATGGGACAAAAGTGGGAGAAAATCTTTTCAATAGAAGATGATTTGTGGAATTGTGACTTCAGTTATGCAGTTTAAAATAGAAACGATTGTATAGTTGTGGGGAGTGAATAGTTGCAGCCCACAGACTTTTTTATACATTTAGAAAGTACATGAAACAAATATTCCAAGAAGAACTTCAAGCTACATTCAAATGGTCCTAAAATATTAAAAACTGGGTTCTCACTATCTGAAGGCTTGGACTGCTGTGGCGAACAACACTGCAGAGGCTCCAGGTGGGAGAGCTGGTTTCTGGGTGGCTGGTGCTGTAAACGGACAAAAGACACATTGGGTTTACCCTACACGTCATGGCTCAATGTGAAGCCACTGAGGTTTCTATTCCGATTGTCTTACCCGAGTTGGAGCTCTTTCTTGGCTGTTTGGGTGCTGTGTACTGGAAGGACTCGTTCCCCTGACTGCCTTCCTGGTCTAGTCCAAACAGGGAGGCCAATTTGGCCCTGCAAGGAGAACAAGTATAAGAATCATCTACATATGGTTATGTTTGCCATGAAATGTATGATCCGCTCTCAGGGTACACTCATAGAATCAAAATATCCTGGTCTCAGATTTAAGAAATGGCCTTTGATGCAGCACTGACCGTGCAGTCAGGCTACTTCCTCCTCACAAGAGTAAAGCTGCTCCTACGAGCCTTTCATCCTGATTTCAGGTGTTCCTTTAGCTGCCTGCCCCACTTCCAACAGCTCTTAACATTTTAATCCACATGAAGTCTACTCAGTGGTCATTGAGGTTGCCATAGCGCCATGAAAATTAAGCAAACTCCATTCACTGGAGGAAGGCAAAATAAAATATTTAAAAAAATTGTGTGAAAGTTTATTCTTTCACTCAGAAACAGTTGTTTGGCAAAGAAATCTTAACTCAATGTCTACACACCATCTTTTATTTCTCACTGGATTTGGTTTGCTCAGTATCATGGAGCTAAATTTTTGGTCAACGTACCAATTCCCAGCTCATCCTCATTTTTTGTATAATTTTGCACTGATTTAAAAAAAAGAATGCAACAGCGTATTATTCTTATTAAGAACTGGAACCAGCATACATTTGATAATTTTGGTTGAAGAAACTGCTTAAACAATTAATCAAACATCAAAATTGTGGCAATAAATGATGATCCACAAATCAACAATTGTAAAAGGAAACAACTAGACTATTACTGCGTCATGACATACTGCAACATCATTACAACAACTAGCTCAATAGGCACCAGCAGTCGGGATCAAACCTGCAAGGCCAGCTGGAACAATATTCTTGCAAAGTTTATGTGGTTTCAATAAAAAAACAAAGACAAGCCTTGGAAAACCGCCCAGCTAACTGGTACTGACCCCTGGAACTCCTTCCATTGGTAATCATTGGTATCTCCCAGGGCGGATATGTTGAAAGATTTTGAGGCCCTCATCACCGACGGTAAGGAGCTCGGATGAGAAGGGACAGTCTGTTTGCATGTGTGAGTCAAACTCCTTCTAGTGTGCCTTCGGACGCTTCAGTCCTGGGCTACCCCTGATCTCTCATTCCCCAGTGCAGTCACACCATCGTGGTAGATTCAACAGCATAGCAGAGGAAGCAGGAGCTCTGGCTCAGTGCTGGGTTCCCGCTGAGCAGAGATGGGCTGTGGCAAAAAGCTTCACCTTTCTCCTCTAACAGACAGCATGTGATAGGAATTAGCCGCCATAAAACTCCTCCCTCTAGAACATGGCCTGCACTGGCTGCTTATTCCACCAGCTCATACACACTCTGCTGCGAGCACACAATGGTCATACAGTGCCAGACAGCACAACACGTCGTCAGTGTCAGAACGTGGCAAAGCTGGAACTAAATGCCCCATAATTGAGAGCCATGGTATATTAAAAGTAAGTCTGTCTGTATTATAACAACAGTGTCACAGTTTGGATTTCTGAAACTCTCATGTGTTTGTCAACATCACAACTTCCATTGTAAATGGCTTTCAGTCACAAAATGGACATAAAACACAAGAAATACATAATTTACACATGTAAAGACTTTATTATTCAGTCTATATAACTGAACACCTTTGAGCACTCTGGGCAGGTTTAAAATACACTGCGTTTTAGAATAGAGGTTAAGTTTATCAGACAGTGATGCTAAAGCTCAAAAGACAGAGTTTTGAGGTTATAAAATGACCTTTGGTGAGCCAGTCTCTGTCTGCACAACAGAGAACAGGCAGCGAAGTGGCTTCATGTGAACGTGACATCAAATGTCATGGCTGACCTGAAAATAACGACACTCCTTCATATGAAATATATCATATAATATACATTCATATTCAATAGACTTGCGGTAGACCACCACACACACTGCACACATGCAGTGGAGTTGTATCAGATAACAGAACTTGAAGCAGGCACAGGTGACTTTGTTGCGTTACATACGTAATCTTAGTAACTTTCCGTAGAATGAAAGTAACCTACACAAGCTGCTAACTGGGACTAATGCGATGAGCTCGCGCTTACCTTTCCTGAAATGTTCCGCGCTCTTATTTGTTGATTTCTTTTGAAAAAGTCTCATAATATATGTAAAGAGAGTTTCCAGGCAGGACTTTTATGAATAACAGAACTCATTTTCTAATAAAAACACATGCATTTCTGAAAGAACTTAATTGACATTCTTTTGAAGTGATTCACTGTTCTTCCCTTAATATTTTGGTGGAAGAAGAAATATTGACAAAGCAATAATAATCTTAAAACATGTATTGAAATATGGGCTTAATGCTGAAGTTTGTAAGCAGTACATTTCTTTTTCTTTTTTTTTGTTATCGCCAAGGCTTAAAGTCTTTCTCTAAAAGTCATTTTCTACAAACAAGGTCGCAATAAATGGCCAATGTCAAATGATATTTGGCTCATACCCGAGAACAGCTAACCCTGGCTAAATGCTGGTAAGCTAGTTAGCTCAGAGGCTAACAGCGTTAGCTTGGTGGAGAGAAACAAACTCACCCTCCTGTTGGAGACAAGAAGTCCCCGTCTTCATCGTCTCCGCCGAACATTTTTGCAGCCTGAAGCCTTTTCTTAATAAATAAAACAAGTACATAAATGAGTTAGCTATTTGTACATGACTAGTTTGTAGAAATGTGACTTCCCTTTCCTGTTTGTGATGGAATCAGCTGACTCTCCACCTGATCCGAATGCAATTAGCTCCAGCGACCACTGGAGAGCGCCAAAGACCATTAATGGATTTCAAATAACCTTCAAACGCAGTTTCTGTAACAGGATTTTTAGTCCTAAGGAAGAAAGCAGCACAAAGTCATCATGAGTTTGAGTTGAAAGGGCTGAGCAGTCATCAAGTGTGCACACTGACTGTCAGGGGATGCTGCCCTGTGGTCAACCCTGACCTGTGACCTCCCAGAAGCTCAGAGGACAGAATGTCATTATATACAATCATTGCATTAATGTGGCATGAACGACATCAACCAAAAAAAGAAAGAAATAATGACTAAATAAATAAATAAAGAGTGAATTCATTTGAAACTCACATTTGGAAGAAGGGAATTGGAAAAGAGCCTGGGTTTTGACTCATAAGTTCTGTATTTCTCATAAGGTTCCATTCAAATTTCAACACAAAATTGAATCCTCGATCTTCAATCATCTCAAAATGTGTGGATGTAAATAACTCCTGCACTGACTGTGGAAATGCTGATAAAACCTTCTTAATTTTTATTAATGAGCATGTGAGTATAATTCTCATGCTTTTAATTCAACTATATGCTACTCACGTTTGTTATTATGACAATAGCAAGTCTTATTCATATTTACATTTCTAACTTATTTTAATACTTTTAAAGATATGTTATTAATTCTGCACTGCAGTTTATATATACTTTTATATTATAGTGCTGAACATATCATCAGCACTTTTATACCTGATGTGATATGTGTAGTTTCTTTAATGATGTTCTGTAAAAAAAAAAATAATAATAATTTTAAATAAAAATAAGAAAGAAGCCCATCGGAGCAATTTGGGGAAAACCGAGTTACACATTTCACCAAATAAAAAATATTTCTCAGTGAGTCTGTGGCATGTTGTACTTCGTGGCATAGGACACAGAAAGTGTTGGTGTGCTCCCACAAACCTGTCATTGAATGTTTTCCTATCATCATCAATACAAAAATAGATCTCATTACATTCACATAAACACAGCCTTATTTCCTACAATCAATTTTAATTCCGTCTAAGGCTCAGGTCTTCCTTCTCTGCCAAGTTCATTAAAAGAGCTACATTGTTTGGCTGAACTCCAAATAGCATTTTGATCTGTCATAACATTGTTTCAGTCCTAGCAACGCACAGATCTAATACAATCTAATCTGATGTGTGACATGAGCATTGGTGTCTGGATTAACTCCACAATGGCTTTTTGATGTATGACTTGGACTCATCCCCTCCTGCCCTCATTCTTTTCAATCCATCGTTCCAATGTTTCACCTTCCAAGTTGGTCTTAAGCAAATTGCCATCATCTATTTTATTCTAATATGTTCTTGTCCTTGGCTCTGAGCATCTGTTGGCATGCAGCACATTCAGCAACATTACAGCTGTTGTTGCTGGCTGTGCCACAACTGTTGGATTCACTGTCATTTCTTTATTAGCAGTTGTATTCTCTCAACTGGCAACACTAACAGCAGTTCATTCTTTTCCGACAGCCTCATAGTTTATGTATCACTTGTTAATTTTTAGCCATGCTTACAGCATGGTGTCGGGGATGGCATGTAGATCTGTCGACCAGTGAGTCAACCACTTTTGTCCGTCTAACTATTGGATGGATTTCGATGACATTTGATTCAGATATTCATGGTGCCCACAGGATGAATCCTCATGACTTTGGCGATCCCCTGACTTTTCCTCACTAGAGTCCCAAAATCCCAAACTTCCTTCAAATTTACTGGTGATATTTTGACACTTTTTCAGTTCAGATTAAAACATATTTTTGCCTTTTTCAACTTCCTAAAGGTCCCTTCTAGAAGAGTTTGTTTCTTTTTAACATTGGACAAATATCATATTTCATTCATAAAATATAAGTTGAACACTTTACCTGATACCCATAAGTCATCATAAACAATTAGAGCAAACAAAGTTGACCATTGTAATCAGTGCATGATGTACTGTACAGGGGATAGAAACAAAAGTGTGCTTATAACAACTATTCCTCGTTGTCAAGTTGGATCTGTTTGACAGAATATGATTTTCCAAAATGTTACGTTCACAAATTCACTAATGTTCATTTCTGTGATTGATGGTCATGCAGTTTGAGCAAAGAAGATTTAGCCTCTTTTGAGCTGTTTTAGTTTGTCCAGGTTGCTTTGAAAACTTGCTCATTGAAGTGCCGATTGACAGCTTTCAGTTATGGCTGACTGTTGGCTGCAGCCTAATCAGCTACGACAAGCAGACATCGCAATTGCTTTTAGATTTTCCATTAGGTTCATCAGGAGCATTATGTTGTTCACCCACTGCACTAAACAATGGGAGATAAGATTTGTATGTATTTTAAAATGTTGTTGTCTTGTTTTATAACGTATTTATGAATCTTACTATTTATCTGTAAAGCGCCTTTGAGTACCTTTTAAAAGCGCTTGATAAATAAAATGTATTATTGTTATTATTATTATTATTATTATAACATGGGAATAATGGGAACCTGTTTCGCATATGGCATGATATGAAGCTGAATGTTATTTTATGGTTGATTTGAACGTCTTAATTGTGTTATCAATGTATTTTGGTTCACTGTTCATGCAGCATGTTAAATCATTTGAGCAGTTTTTTTTGGAAACGTAGTTGGTATCACAGAAACAGCCATCTGATAGGTAGTTAAGTCATGTTGCAGTTTGTTATTAACATAAAGTCCATCGCAGCTCTCCACCAGTCAACACATACACACAAGACGATTAAATATAATCCATTTTCTTTACTCTCTTTCAGTATTTACACATGATCATTTTACAGCCATATTACTTAAGAAGTATGGTATTTTAACCATCTTTTGCCTATCAAAAATATACAAAAATAAAATCGCATCTGTTTCTTCCTATATCACAACTGTCATCAGTCCATTTCTTTTGCTGCATGTTAGGAAGAGGTAGGTGATTTCCTGTTTCGCTTTGCTCGACGAGTGGCCGGAAATCGGATGAACTCAAAGTGTTTACTTTGGTCCGTGTTTGGGAAGGGAGGCGGGCCAGTGTGTAGCCTCTTGATGAAATGGACCTCCCTCTGGTTCTCCCTTGTCTTAGAGGCTTTGATGGGCCTCCCTTTCCTGGTAAAAGCCACATACCAGCCCTCATACTTGGCATTCTGGAATGCCGTGTAATTGTTCTCCAGTACGATCTCTGTGAAGATACAATCCCTGCTCCGGCCGTTGGGCTGGGTGAGAAGACAGAAAAGGTTTCTTATGTTAAGACTAGACAGACAGATAGGAGCATGCATTCATTTCATTCATATACACATCAAACTAAAAACTGCTAAATCGAACAGCTATATTACCAATATGTAAGCAGTCGTAAGATCTCAAATAATCCAATTAGCCAATTAACACTTTTTATTTATTTATATTAAAGCCTTCTGAAATGGAATAACACATTCTTTCCATTATAAATGAGAAGTTGAAGTTATGAGGAATAAAACGCTCCTCTCGTTTCAATACACTCAGGTAGCTCACAAGCTTACGGTGGCTAATGTTAGCTAACGTTAACAAACTTTACATAGATATTGCAGTGTAATGGACCCTTGAGATCGTTTTCTTAGAGTTTCGAAAATATCTGGACTTTTTTTATTTCAACACAAACTATAAAAATGTTTGTTTCTTGAATTTTTTTCTGTTTTAAAGAACAGTTCTACATTTTGGGAAATAGGCTGTTCCTCTTTGGTCCATTAAACATGAAGCTACAGCTAGCAGTCGGTTAGCTTAGTAGCCTGGCTCTGTCCAAAGGAAACAAAATCTGGTTACCAGCACCTCTAAAACGCAATAGCTAACAAGTTATCTCACATTAATTTACATTTCATTCATTTAGCTGACACTTTTATCCATAGTGGCTTTCAATAGGTTCATTCAACCATGTGGAAACAAAGGTGTCCACTCTTTATGCTAAGCTAAGCTACCCAGCTGCTGGTGGTAGCTTCACATTATAACATACCGTACACACATGAGTGTGTCTCGGCAAGAACGCAATTAAGCCCTTAACTTCTGTTCAGCAATGAAAATATGAATCCAAAGGCAACTAACATATCACAAGGATGTAAAAAGATATTGCAGGCTTATTTCAAAGTAAGAAAATAATTATCACAGACAGAGTGTGCCAGCTACATATTGCAGTTTTTGGGCTCATCAGTTCTTATTACATAAGTGCTAAAAAATTCTTCTAAAAAAGAGTACTTTATTTTGACTCATGCACTCTGCATCTCTCAGGTTTACAAGAGTCAGGAGCTGCTTGGCAGTGTGAGTCTTTCTCTTTGTTTTTATTATCTTTAAACAGACATTACAGCAGCCACGTTTTTTTCTACACTTCTGAACCTTGATATTCTGACTTGTCATGTCAGCCAGATATGTGAATCCATCTTTTCCATTTCCATGAAGGAAGTGGAGAGTTGACTTGACCAAACACACAGGCAGTGCATGATAGGAGGGTACTTCCCCTTCATCGCTGTCAGCCATGGCCAATAGGACTGAGCAACTATCACTCAGTCCTCGGAGGATTCCTTTTTTCCAGCACATCATGTCCTGGGGTGACTGACAACTTATGAAACTACAATGACAATGGATTGGAGCTTTAGTGTAGGAGCTACAGTGTGTGTTCTAGTGAATGTGAGATCTGATAAAGTGAGGCTAAGCGCACATTGTAAGCCCTCTGAAGAAGAGCAAACTGATATGTGTTATTTTTTTTTATAAAGATGTGTTGACTAGAGAGATTTTTGTCCAATCATAGAGCTGATATGGTTTTATATATATATATACATATATATATGTATAAACACATATATACACATTTGTATGTTTGGTAAATAGTGCAAATTTAAAATAAATGCTTGCTAATTTGTCTTAATATGCAACGATTACATGATAAAAATTCCTGCCTGCAACTCTAGAATTTGACTGCTTAATAACTCTAATATGCTTTTTACTTTATTTTGTCACAGCAATGAGTCAAAACTTTTCCATAACAACTAAAACCGATATAAAGTTTTTAATATATGCAGCCAATAGTCTCCAATAAAAGAAATCCAGAAATGTATATTGTACCTTTCCAACAAGCTTCCCCTTCCGGTTCATGCAAAGGTAGTGCCCACTTTCCGCACCTCTAATTCTCACTCGACTGCCAAAGGTATCTGTCTCAACAAAAAGACGAGCTGCCAGAAAAAGAGAGGAGAACGTTAATGAGCTGAAGGAAAAAAACTGTGAAGACAAAGTGACAACAAAAACATAGTTACACCACCAACTCAGTTTTTGTCCTTAATTTTAAACATTATTTTATATTTTCAAGAGTTCCGTGTAACATCCCATACAAATCATGTAACATGCCGCTCCCTTGATGAATAGCAACTATTATTTAGATTAGGCTCAAGTCTTTTTTCATTAACTTTTATGCTAAAATATGAAGAACTGTCATTTCTACATTACTGCACAATGTTGGACATAAGTCCATAAGTAAACAGCATTAAAGGTGTGTGCATTAAATATGTGTTCAATAAAGCTTATGCTCTGCATTATGCAGTCTATAGAGATGTTACATTTGTGTCAGTTGAGTCATTATATTACCTGTTACTATAAGAATTTGCTTTTATTTTGTAGTAGTTATAGTTGTCTATGTGAGTTGTCTTTTTGACCTCTCTGTTGAGCTGAAACTACTACCTGAGTATAAACTGTGGAGTCAATAAGAGCCTTAGGACACCCACTGGCCAAGGGAAGCCTCCTGCAATTATACCTCTAACAAATGATTAAACAAATGTTATCACTGAATATTAAAGAGCTGTATTGGAAGCAGAATATACATTCTCAATTGAATTTGTCCTGCAGTCAATTATAGCCATTGGGCATTACTACAGCCTTGTGTATTGGGGCTATAGAGACAAGGGACTTGTCCTAATCAGCCGCTAATTCGCCAGACGATGGCTTCATGGATACAGCAGGGAGGCTGATTAACATATAGGCCTGAAAACACCTCACAGAGGGAGGGACAAGCAGGCTGGAGGAGAAACTGCTGGTTGTGCCTGAGGACATCAGTCCCCCAGCAGGGGCTGCTAGACTGTGAAGTCAGGGACTAAATACTGTATTCCATCGAAGAGTTTCCCCTTAATACCTCTGAAGATTCTCTTAATATATGTTTCCCATTTATAGCAGTTCAATCTTTGTTTACCAGGTGCTAGTATTGGTAGTATTGTATACAACCAAAAATAAAAGGTTTCCCTGAGGATTTTACATACAGTTTCAGATCTAATTATTTTGAGCTTTGTCATACTGGGGGCGACTGGCAGATACTCACCCAAAAGAAAAGATGTAAACTCTACCATTACACAAGTCACAGAGATAAGCACCGGATTTGAAAAAGTATTAAACATTTGAAAAACTCAGAAGGTCAATAAACACAACTTACCGTTATTCTGAAGATATTTCCAGAATAATAATAAATATTACGTCTGCTGCATGATTAAAATATTTTGAACCAGTTTCCCAGGTTGTGACTGTGTTTCCAGAGCCACACAAAGTTGTAAATGACACATCACCTTACTCAATTTGTATGATGTAAACCAATATGTACAATGTGTGTTATCATTTAGGCCTATACGCATGTTAATTGATAATATTCTATATTCCATGAATAATAGCAATGTTTTGTTTATTGTGCAATGCAAAAAGAGCCAGAATATGTCATTTCCAGCTGGGGCCAAGAGGGAATTTTTCAGAAAATAGGATGCTAAGCTCTGTAACTGCAGTTTAATAGTACTGCATGAGAGGCACACACCGATGAAAACAAATAAAAAAACGGACTGTACTTATAGTCGTATAGATACTCTGGCTGTGAAGGATGCAAGTATGCGGATCTGCAGTGGTGAAATAAGGAAACCCCTCCCTGGATGTACAACTCCATAGCAAAAACCTAAGAGCACAATCCAGCCAAATGTGCTACAAGGGCAACAGCAGGTCTGGGGTCAGCACTTACCGTACATATTTCCATCCTCAGCTGTGGCGGTGACCCTTTTGCCCTGGATTTGGACGTGTTTCCCGCTGGTGCGGCTATAGAGCTGGTAAACCCTGACCTGCCTGCGGCTGAGCTGGTCCGTCACTGCGCCCTGCGTCCTCACATACTGGTTAAAATTAGGAGACGGGTGATTCTCCCCCTTTTTTATGCAAGGGGAAAAATGAAATACATAATTTTTTTCCTTTCTAATCTGGGATAAAGCAAAGTATAGCCGATTTTATTATCACCAAATGTGAACGTCCCCTTATAATGTCTAGACAAATAAAGTTAGTCGTGTCCTTTATATTCATATTCAACTGCGACATTCAGAGTGAGCTCTTGTGTTGTTAACGTTTTACTGTTCGCACTTCATCAATCACTTCTAACATTGGAAAGTTACAACTTTTCTCGAGCAAGTGTTTAGTTCTCTTACCTGAGCATGGCACCACAGCACGAAGAAATGAAAGGATCTGCAGGAGAATGAAGGAAGAGTTGTTATTTGGCCTATTTCTAAAGAAGTCATTGTGAGGCAATCATACAATCAGCGTTTGTAGTCGTCTTACATGTAAATACAGCGCTGATTTATTCCATACATTCTCTTTTTATTTCATCCGATCAAGAAAGGGATTCTTGTGGCCGATAATTCCCAGGAGGATGCGGTAAATAAATCCAACTCAGCTCCCACAGTGTTGCATATGCACTGCTGACCTGTCCATCCACAGCAACCACGTCTCTGATGTAACCACCTCGGAGTTATTTCACCTCACATTTATCATAAACCTGATCCAGCTGACTGAGTGTTGAAGAGCTCTTCAAAAGATCCGCGCAACGCATCGAAAGCACATACATCCATTACACCGGGCTCGTTGGGTGTCTCTTCACATCACTGGGTGAATGTGACGGATCCTCGGTGCAGGTCTGCTTGTGTTAATTCCAGGTTTTGAAAAGCCCTCTGTCTCACCGGGGTCAGGCTGCTCACTGGTTAAATGTTGAAAGGCAAAGTCCCTCCCTGAAATCTTTCTGTTGTGGGTGGGCACAGCAACAGGACCCCTAATTATGATTTAATAGGGAGACGCAGATGTGCAGAAAAATCTATCTGAAACTATCTTTAAGATTAGCTAAATCAATTTAAAAATTGTTTTTTAAATTCCATATCCAATTCCTAAAGTTAAATTACAAAAGAAAACGAAACTAAGACGTTGAGAGGTTTAGCTCAAATTCCATTCAAGACCTGCCTCTAATGTAGATCATTACTGTAGCATTGTATTTAAAAGTGAGTAGCCTAATGGCACCTTATGGGTGTGGCAATTACGTGTTAAAGAGAACATTGCTCCTCCCCCACCCCACTGCCTTTTATCTTATGTTAACTGGTCACACTTCCAGCTCATGTAAAAGGAGGCCAAAACAAATCATGTAGACAAAAGGTCTGTTTCATCTTTACATAATAAGCAATCAACATCCCAAGATGAGCAGGATACTATCTTTCTAGAGGAGAGAGGAGAAGAGAGGAGAAGAGAGGAGAAGAGAGGAGAGGAGAGGAGAAGAGAGGAGAGGAGAGGAGAAGAGAGGAGAGGAGAAGAGAAGAGAAGAGAAGAGAAGAGAAGAGAAGAGAAGAGAAGAGAAGAGA
>CALSBV010002302.1:533066-564212 GCA_943590825.1 Bovichtus diacanthus
CCATCCTCCATCCTCCATCCTCCATCCTCCATCCTCCATCCTCCATCTCCATCTCCATCTCCATCTTCATCTCCATCCTCCATCCTCCATCCTCTATCTCCATCCTCCATCCTCCATCCTCCATCCTCCATCCTCCATCTCCATCTCCATCTCCTCTTGTACACCAGAAACATCAAAATCAAATAAGCTGTGAATTGCAGTGACTTTTGTGTTGATAGAGCTCACTCCTGAACCAAACAACACACAATCAGATCCACACACACTTCAGTTTGCAAAGTGACACGCAGATCTAAGGCCATGTAACCTGATCTCATTGCCTCTGCCAAGGTGGTTATGTTTTTGCCTTAGTTTGTATCTTTATCAACAGGATTATGGAAAAACTACTAGGCTGTATACATGAAGTTTGACTCATGGATTCATTGATTCATTGATTCATTGATTTATTGATTCATTGATTCATTGATTCATTGATTCATCGATGCTGACTTTCTCATTTAGCTTGAAACACTGCTGTGCCTCAGTATTGACCTGCACAGCTGTAGACTCTTCTTTGTCTTTTTTTTATTACGTTTTTTATTAAAGAAACAGAACTGTCTTGGATAAAGATAGATAATTTTACTAGCATTTAATCGGTTACAGATGTTGTATAATAAGATTTGGACAAAGGCAAGAATGGATTACCATTCAGGCAAAGCAAAAACTTGCCCTGAAGGTCCAAGTTTATGTATGAGGCTAAAACTTTGTGGTAATTTGATTGCAAATCACAGCTCACTTTTGCCCCGGGGCCTCTTTGTGGGTAGTCCGTCTTTTAAAATTCATCACTTTAAAGTACATTTGTGAATTCATTTTTAGTTAATCTTCATTTGAAAGCTGTAGCGGGAGGAAATTGCATCTAATATATCTTTAAGTCGTTTCTTAGTTTACTTTTAATGTAAGTAGTAACATTTGTATGAAGATGTCCAATCATTTTTCTTCATATTGGTAATCATATTGGGTGCTAAATTATGATGGAAATTAACAGTATAGACATGTCAAACTAATGATGACAATAAATATGTCTGCTTATGAATTTAAATGATATGAGGGATGCAAATACATTTTGTGTACTAGTTAAAACAGGAGGGAAAAAACTGCTTTACACACTTTTGAGCAGTTGCAAAATTTTCCAAGACTTCAAACAGTGAAACCCATTTCCCATAGAGCTTAGGCCGTCCTCGGGGCTACTGTAGCTCCAGTGACAAGTGAAATGAGAACTGGTGGTCTCCAAACAGCTCTGACCACATCGTAAAAATCTCCACCATAAAGAGCAACTGGCCACTCTTTCTGACCCTGCAAAAATAGAGGCAAGGGTTCAGAAAGTGGGTGGTCCCCTTTATGAATGATCAAAAGAAGAGAAAAGTAAAAAAAAAAGAAAAGAAAAAAAAAGACTGAAAGATTCACTTGGATGAGCAGCCTGCTCTTCATCAGCAGCAGCGGGGCTCTTCTCGTCCTTCACGCCACCCGAACCCAAAATCAGGTCAGTCTTCAGCGCTCTCAGTTGACTGATTCATCAGCCTGGGAATGTTACTCACAATGTGAACATACGAGTCATCTGTGAATGTACCGTGGCACTTTTTTATGTAGATGAACACTCAACTTACACACTCAGAGGTGAAAATGTACAACTCTGTGCTTATTACAAAGGCTGCTGACCCTTAGGTATCGCCCTGCCATTTGCAGGCTGACCATTTGAGCTTGCCAAATTTGACACAGCTGACGCAGGCAATAAATTTGAACTAGTTTCCCCACCCCCTTTATCCATAATGAGTGCTGCCCTGGAAAGCCTTTGAACAGACACACACAAACACACTCATGCACACATACCAGCAATCCTAATGTGATAATCATGGGATAAAGTTGTGTTATATGATGAAAGATGAAAGCAATCTGCAAAATTGTGAATCTGCAAAAGTGTGAAAATGTCAAGTGATGTAATATCGCCTGTCAGACTTATGTGTGTGAGTAACTAAAGAGGATATGTCAGAGCTATGGGTGACAGACAGTATTGTCAGGGTGACCAGACTGTGCAAATCCCAGAGTCCCTGAGTGCTGGGATGTCCGACAGGTGAAACCCAAGTTGTTCGTGATTAACACTTGCCAGTTGCAGACAGGCTCTGACTGCTTCATCTACAGGCCAAGAAGCTGGGAACATGTCATACTTCAAAACTAATAAAGTGACTCACACAATTGCCCTTCTCAGAACCACAGACACTGAGGGAGAGGGGGGTTACGAGGGGCAGTAGTAATGAAAATAGCCGGACGGAGCAGCTACGCTGAGGCTGCAGGGACAGAGTCAGACAGGGCCCAGCATCTGTGTTATTTTTAAGGAGCAAAATGTCACTGAGCAATGAACATGCTCAAGGCGCATATCTAACAGGGTTAGATGCAAGGTCACGCCAAAGCCAGATCGCTTTCTGAAGACAGACGCGGTTGTAAATGGTAGTGTCACACATGCTACTGCTTTGAAGTTGTAACCAAAGCTCCCGAAAAAAATCATTATCAGCTTTTAATTAATTGTACTGGTGTGTGCACATGTGCACTCTCTCTGTTGTTTGCAAAAGACAATAAACTACTTCATATATATTCATGGATATTCAACAGATATTTCAATCCCCTTTACCTTAAGAAATGCCATATTTTTGTTAATTTTATTCACTGCTTGCAATGTTAGTAATTTATGAATTCAATATATATTTGGTATTTGTCATTCTGGGTGTTATTCTCAATTTTTCTTTTATCCATTTTGATTTTTGAGCATTTTTTTAAAACAAGTTCCTTGACAATAAGTCTCACACAACTTTATATTCACAAATAATATTATAGTAATAATAAAAAATAAGTAATAATACAAAGACATAAGACATGTTATACTTTCACAGTCACCCCAAAAGTACCCAACTAAATGTTGTATGTATGTTTTATTTCTCAGTACAATATAAAAGAAGACCGTTTTTCCAAATACATTTTTCCTTCTGGAGTTGCAGTCCCGCAGTTACGTATGGTTTCCATACAGGGTCCATTGGTCCAAGGTGGGTGAGGCTTAAGACAGTTTATTGTAATAATGTTATGGGCTATTAACACAGTTCTGAGCATGTAAGGATGCATGTAAGGATACATGTCTATAATCAACTGATATGGTTGAAATGGTCTGTCTAAGTTCAGAATTTCTCCTATTTCCTTTTTTTACCTTGTCCCAATACACCAGTAGTTTAGGACACTCCCAACGTATGTGGGGAAAGTCTCCTATTAAGCCACATCCTCTCAAACAGAGATGATTAGCTTTACTGCCATAGTTGGATATTACTATCCATGTTTTAATAAAAGAAAATGTATTCTCGACTCCCAAACAAATTCTTTCCAAGTTGGGCTACTTCAGCATCTATGCAAGGAGCTCTCCCAATCCTCATCTTCAATCATGGTATTGACCTCCAATTCACATTTACCCTTTACATCCAGTGTAGTGTCTGTTGAATACATGCAAATCCTACTATATAGACAAGATATTATTTTCTTTTTATCCATTTTGACTATTGCTCATGATAACATGTTACATGTAGAGATTTGGGGAACCTGGAGACCACAAGCTTCCTACACCTTTCAAAAAACTTAAAAACGTCAAAGAAATCCTCCCAAAACATTGTCTTTGAGTCTTACAAAAAGTAGCGTCCACTGAAAATTCTTCTAGCTGTTGCAGTGATCTAGATAGCATAGTGGTTCGACTGGATACATTTCGAGTAGTTTGAAGAAACATCCCTCCACATGGAGTGACTTGATACGTAGGCCTAACTCAGATAACACGTTTAATCGCAATTTCCCTTTTAAGGAGCTTGCTCTTAAAGGAATACTCTGACATTTTGAAAAATAAAAATAATTTCTTAACCTCTCTAAACCTGTGTGTGGGTTTCATTCACAAAAATGCTACCAAAGACTAAACAGAAGAATGCCACACCGTGGAGTTTTGTCCTTCTGTTGGAATTCAGCCATCAAATAGATAACACATTTAACAGTGGTATTAGAGGAACCCAATCAATGAAAAATATGAATAGACTAATATCAGATCAGCAGCGCTATATGTGACAGAAATAGAAAAGGAGTGCTTTCACACCAAGTTAGATAATAAAAATCATATTTCTAGAGCACAGCCGTCATGACTAATGTTAAGTATATGTCTCTGAGAGATTAGACAAGAGAACACTGCAGCCTGCAGTAGGAGGTTGTGTACGAAGGACGATGCTGAAGAGAGCATAAAGACCCCAATGGTTGAGTGAGATCATTTTCAAAAACTACTGAACTATATAAACTGCTGCACCAAAATATGGCAAAAACTAAGCCATGATGATTATCTGGTTATATTGATAATAATTATGCATTGAGTCTGATGATTTCAGGTCAAAGGGTTTTTTTGTAGAGAGGTCTGGACCACTCGTGAATTGTGTTTGTATAATCGAGGGGATTTGAGGATGTACAGGTATCTTTCTTTAGCTAACACACATGTGAGTTACACAGTTCCAACACTGTTAGAAGGTGTATTTGAGGGGATCCATCCTCTCATCTAAGTCCTAGTAAGAAACTAAACAAGTGTATTTCTGAAACTGATTACCGTAGATATATTTACAATAACACATTTTGGCGAGCTGACTTTGTTACACAGTTTTTTGGTAAAAAACCCTTTCCTACAATGAAATTTTGAACATATTACATGATGGGGAATGCAATATTTTAAAGGTGTGAGTATTATTGGATGCCTTTCTGTGTCATTAAATTGATAATATATCCTAATTTATTATAGCACGAATGTAATACTATTTGCTGCACAGATAATCAATAAGATATCAAAGTAACAGTATAAAGGTCAAATATTTAAACATGTTTTTACTATGTTGAATATGTCATTTTAGTTGTAACCCACCACATCCAAAAACCAAAAAGTACTCTTGAGAATCTGTGGTTAGAGAAAAAAAGCATGCAAACAATTTGACCTCTAACTAGCATTGGGAAACTGGCCATTTATTAGAAATTAGTTATGGATGGAAAACATGTGACCTCTTGCTCCCAGAGGACACACCAGGCCATTGTATTTGACTGGTTTGGGATTTCACGGACTCATTGAAAGCCACTTTCAAGATATATGCTGTCATCAGTTGACGGCAAGACTACAGAAATATGTCGTGGACGTTCCTGGGCCTTGCAGTCAAAACACGTCTCAGACCTCGCAGGAATTCTTCAGAGAAATCCTTTCAAAATAAGTTTAAAAAGTATGTATACAGCTGCATGCCATGAGGAAAGTTTATTTACCCCAGGAGTTGTCAAGAACACGACGGTAATGACAATCCTATGGGAGTGAGATTTTAAATGTTACGAAAGAATAGAACTGTGCAAATAATAACTCAGAACATGCAGTGACGTGGTGTTATCAGCCTGTGTTAGTGTTACCCAACCATTAGCCTGCAGCAGGATCGAATTTACCAACAGCTGATGGCAAAATCTTTTAGACTATTTTTGTGGAGAGAACTCTTTCGGTAACACTCTCTATGTCGTCCATGTCTATAATGCATTATAAACATACTTATAATGCATTATAACGTGATTATCTATATAATTATAGTTATAAGCTCGCATACCTTAAACAACTCAAATGACCATTACAAAATGATTTGTATGAATTGTTGTTAGATATGTTTTTGGTGAAGGAAAAAATATTATTACACATTATTACAATCATCATAACATGTTATAAAGCATTCAATATGACATAAGGTCTAGTTTTATAATATTTCATAATTGTTGGTCACACACTGACATTTTATTTTTAGTTAAAGCAACAATAAGCACTTATATTGGCTTATAACCATCTTGTAATGTATTATATCTGCATATACCTTGGGAATGTCTTTACCTCACCTAAAGCAATCATTGGGGGCTTTAAAGATTATAATGTGTTACAACTATGAGGATTATAATACACTATGATCCTTCCAAAAAAAAAAAGGCAGTGTCTCTTATGAAGCATTATGATACATGACCTTATGTTATTTTAAAATGCTCTCTAATGTTTTATGATTATTGTTATAAAGCATTATGAATATTTATGAGTGCTATAAACAGATTATAACACACTACTGTTGTTTACATACATTAAAGAAACATATACATTATGTAAACTGCATCTTGTCCATGTAGTGTGGATTATTCTAATTCTAACCTTATCTTGTTTCAAATCAGTGAATCCAGAATTGTTTTTATACAGTGTGCGTCTGATAAAACATCTATGTATTCCTCTTGTTCTTTCAATGACTACTTGTTAGTTTGCTGATTTATTCCATCTCGGCATGGGGTAAAGTGCATAATATTCCACAGCTGGGTGCAGATTTACACGCAGTCAGTTATCTTTTCTGGCCGCTTTGGAAAGTCTTTATCAAACTTCATACCAGCGTTAGACATACTGCACTAAACAAATACATGCTTTTCATTTCATTTGAAATGCCATATCCCAGGATTCATTTGTTTAGTCTGAATTTGGTGAACGTGTTTCTTGTGCCCATCAATAAAGCAAAGATATCCAACATTCTATATGACGGCATCATGCACATTTGTGCACTTAGTGTTTTCGTACACAGAAGCATATATTTGTGTTTATTCAAGTGGAGTTCAATTTTAAAAAATGCTGGTTGCTTTGTACTATTACAATTAGGGCTGCAACTAATAATTATTTTCATTATCTTTTAATCTTTAATCTTTTTAATCTAAAAATTATGTTCTCGATTCATAAATTTGGTCTGTCAAATATGAGACAGTCTGTGTTCAACCCACAGTCCAAAACTCAGATTCTTTACCACAGTTTACTTTCACGTAAGCAGAATTCTTACAATTTAGAAGCTTGAACTAGTTGCCTATTCAAATACCTAAATAGTTGCACCTTTTTCTGTCCATCGACTCATGGATTAATGTGCTATGAGTTTCTACTTTAATAAGATCAGAACGATCGGTAATGATTTGTGTGCTACAGCACTACTGCAACAGCAAACACAAATACAACATTACAAAGAAAATAGAATATATGTAAATATGCAAGAATACAATATCATGTCATCGTATATCACGAAAATGTGAGATTTAAACACACAGTATGAAATTACTGCCGCTAGGAACAACAACAGAAGACATACTTTGATGACGTTGCGTCATTATATCATTTCATTCTAATGAAAGTAAGTAACGTTAGCTAACGTAGCGCCAACTTGCTAACTTACCAGTCGATGAGTCGACAAGCCTTACAGCTACTATAGCTAACGTTATATAAACACGCATACTAAAAATCACATTATGAGCGTGTTGAATGTTGTTTTAATGTTATAACGTTAGCGTCCGCATTAGCTTGATGGCTGGCATGTTAGCAGCTCATCGTAGTAAACTGGATTGATATTGAAATATCATATCAGTAAATGAGGTCTTTACTGAATTCCTGTGTTACAAAATGGCATTGATTATGATGCTCTGTGGCAAAAAGAAAAAAGCTGTATTACTGTTACTGAGTATAATTGTGTGACTTTGTATGTTTTACACTGACCCTTGGGCATGAGTAAATATTTAGTTAAGTGTCATCTGGTGTTTCCCCATAAGTTAGAGCAACAAGAGGGGGGAAAGCAGATATGACGCCATTGAGAAGCGACCAAATGAAACAGATATACCTTTACATTGAATAAAATTACAGATTTCTTTCAGGTTTGAATTTTGTTGAAAACATTTGGGATAATGTAAGTACACTACTCAACAAAACATAGAAAAGGTCTAGTCGTTTTTAGACACTTTAATGAAGAAATGTTACATATACTTTTAACAGCATACTGTATACTACCGTAAAACTGCAATTACTAAGCCAGGCTTTTATTTGCTTCACTCACTGAACTCAGCCAGCTTATATTTGGGACAGGCATCTATGTAGGACAGGCCTTTAATTCCTTTGACACAAAACTTTTGCTCAGCAAATTAGAATAACATATGGATTCTGAATCATTCATTTGATCTAGCTCCGAGACAGTTAATGATGCTCATACCGGCACAACACCTCTCTTTATCTTCTTAAAACTCACCTGCCTGTCAACCTATTTAATATAGTGAAAAAGGAAAAGGGGTGAAAACTAAACAGAGGTGTGGGGGCATTTTTATTTTGTAACCAGCAAGGTAGTGAAAACAAGCATACCCAACAACACGCTGCAGGGAGAAAAGGGCAGAAAGGGAACAATGGGCTTCAAATGACAATATTCAGAACTTGGATTCAATTTTATAAAAAACGTTTGGATTCTTTTGATCGGTGGACTCTTACGAACTAAAGGAATATAAAGAATGCACATTCTTTATGAACTGCCTGACATTATGACTGCTTCAAAGGTAGGTAGTCTCCCCTTTTTTGTCATCTCTTTTCTTTATCATGCTGGTAAATCTGGGAGAATTTTACTTTGGTGCTCATGGTTTCTGTAAAATGAACGTCTGAATTGTGGAGAATCTAACAATGTGTCTCATTGAGACCTGCGTTTATTTGTCAAAACGTGTAGCCACACGAAGGTGAATTGCCTGAACAGCCCTCCCTACCCCCAGCATGGCTGCCCTGGCTGGTCTTGTGAGAGCCGGGGCCCCTGGTAGTGAGCGCTGGGCCCCAGTCCCAGCTGGTGTGCTGTAGTGGAAGGGCTTGATGTGGGGCTGCAGCAGCTGTCTGCTCCCTCCGCCCCTTCCTGCTCTGATCTCTGCTCTGCAGTTCACACCTGATCAACAATGACTGCACTTCACACAGGAATTTTCCATTTTCTATTTTCTGTCACCCTCCACAGCTCACCCCCACCTCCCACCACACAATGGCCCCCAGACCAACAGCAAGGCAAGTGGTGCCCTACAACTGGGTGGCGACAGCGACTCCCACACCAGCCAGTGACACAACAGCACGCCTGGTATTTCAGGCCCGCTTCCATGACTCAGTTGCTGTGGAGGGAATGGAGGGTCACTGCTCCTCTATTGTTAACTAGAGCCAACAATGTTAAGTCTAATGAAAGACGTCGTCAGTGAGGAGACTAAGCTAAAGGATATCATTAAAGGTGCTATGATGCATTATTATCCCGTTCACAGTTAAATATATGAACCCGAAACAAATGTGCATCTAACAGAGAATGTAATCAGATGCTGTGGGCCTATATCCAACACTTTTTGATTGTGGGATAGATTTGACATCAAATCCACTGGAAACTACAAAGATTCCATTACACGTTAACTTAAATGATAAGTATGATTATTACCTGTAAGTATATTATTTACCTAGATGTAGCGTGATGTTGGACGGTGGATGCTTGGGCGGCACTGAGACACTGGTGTTTGCGTCCCAAACGTTAGTGTTGGTTTCTTTTACCCATGACCATATTTTTTTCCTTAACCAAAAAAATATCTAACAAATCATACAAATCATTTTGTAATGGTCATTTGAGTTATTTAAGGTATGAGTCCTTGTTCTGACTGTTACAGGGTGTAAGGGACACGATGCAGGATGGATGTGACAATCTTTGAACAATAAGCTTCACAACTTTAGAATTTTCCAAGATAACTGAAGTCCAGCCTCCAGGATTCAACCATGACATCTTAGGGCAAGATGCACATGTCTTATGGGTGTTCAGATGAAAGCACAAAGGGGCTGCATTGTTGGGGCCCGTGTTATTTCAGGTACCTGAGAAGTGATGAAATACAATCAAAGAAGACGTTTGAGGAACATATTCATTAGTTTGAAAAAATGGTCAGACACCAAAAAACTGCACAGTGCTTTGTAATACAGTGAGGACTGATTTTACAATATATCCTTTGTCTCTGTGATTCCAAAGTGATATAATTACTATTTCACATGAAAAAGCAGAAATGTGCGCTTGGTTTTGTATGTGTTGTTTACAATATGATATGAAACACTATTTTACAAGGCAATACAGTTGTTGCTCAGTGACTGAGTCAAGTGTTGTGTGAATGAACACAAAGCTGCCCTCCTCCCTGGCTGTGACCTACACGAGGGCTGCCATCAACTCCTGTCAATCTCTCCTTGTATCTCGCCTCTACCGGCCCCTTGTTCCTCTCAAAGGCTCCTTCAAAGCCAATGAAGGCGCGGGCTCAGTGACCAGGCTAACTTTGGTGCTGGGGACAAATGCATAGAGCCACTCAGAGAGCCATCAGTCACATGTTCCACAGACATAATGACATAGACAAACAAGGCCTGGTGTTACTTCAACAAAGAGGAGGGAAAACTGCCATGGCATGGTGGTAGTGGTGATGGGGGGATCAAGACATCCAAATGTATGTCAATATTCTGCTGTAGTCTTCAGGATAAAAGCAGAATTCAGAGCAACAAAGTCTACATGATACACTTAAGTTTAGAGAATCTATAGTTTTACAATTTAAAACATTTGAAATTCTTCTTTATGAAATGTATGTGATTGTTGCGATACTGCACTAGAGTAACGGGAGTAAGGTTCTTACCTGTGCAGGAGGAGGGGGTGGGGTCAGGTGGTCACGGAGGGAGCAGCGTAACAGGACACTTTTAAAGACAGCACTCAGACACTTGAAAAAAACCCACAAGTGCGTCTCTTGTTTCTGCTCACCTGCAAAGCCCCGGCATCGAGCCCCGAGCAAGTCGCTACAGAGCCCATCACTGCGGCTGCAAGCAGAGAAGTGGCTTCAACACACCAGCTTTGATGGTTAGTGGGTGAGCTGCCCTCCCATATCATCCCTGAACTGTCTTAATTGGGCCTTAACAGGACGGCATTAGTGCTCTCACATGGTTGGATCTCACCTGTTGAATTTCTGGTGGCGGAGTGGTCTCTATCTAAGGGTGCTCTGAGGGCGTTTGATCTTGTTTGGTTGAGTAAAAAGCAAACACTAGTGGGGTCAAAGATGTTTGCAGTAATGCCATCAGGCCATTCAGTTGGGTCACAAGTGCATGGACTAATACGGTGATGGCAGTGGAGCTTCAAAGAGTCGTTAGCACACTATTATGCAGCGATTAATTGCTTTTTAATTACACTATAATTGAGTAAAGCTGTTTTTCATGATAAACATGTCACCTACTGGGAGGAGGATTAGGAACCATATATCTGGCAAGAGAAAAGAGTTAAGGTAACATGCTGTGTCAGAAAACAACATGAAGTCAAAATCAAAAGAGTTTTAATGAGCAAATGAGTTTTGTCCTCTAATTGTTGGATGGAAAAACCACAAAAACTGGTTATGCAGAAGGGTGAGCCAAAATGTTTTATTTTCGATTTTTAATGCCGAAACAATCCAGCCCATTGACAGAAAATGACAGTTTTGATAATGCATGAAGTGTTTGTATCATTAATAAGCAGCAAGACAAAGAGTCTACAGCCTCTGTGAGCCTGTACTTGTAGCCAAATGCTAATGCTAGCTTGATTTACCATGTTTCCCATATTAGTGTAGTGTATACATGCTAAAGTTGAATAGAACTGAAACGTTGAAACGTTGACCTGATGATCCCATACATCCTCTGGGAAGCAAGAATGGCCGTACAGAATTTCATGGCAATCCATCCAGTAGACGTTGAGATATTTCAGTCTGGACCAAACGGTATGGCTGACATTCCATAAACATACGTACAATACATAAAAAAAACATTTTCTGACATATTCATTTCCATTTCTGATATTTTCAAGATTTAACAACAGGAAGATAATTGACAGATTGAAAATAAAGATAAGTTTAGAAATGTTTCTGTTCTTAGCGGGACCCCCTGGAAGGCTCTAAAGTACCCCTGACCCAGAAGCCGCTGGAGCAGTCAATTGTATTGAAACCACAGGAGTTCTTACTAATGTTTATTCATCCAAATGTCCTGATCAAAATATTCCTGGAGGATCAGCTCCCAGCAAGGCTCTCAGCGAGGCTCTCAGGCTCAGACAGGAGGCATCAGTAGACTAAGGGAGCAGTCAACAGCAACGCAGAGATAACGCCTGAGATCTGACAGTGGATATGGTTACATGTCACTTCTGATAGCTCCCAGCATTCCTGAGAAAAGTCTGCCTATACCTCACTCCAGCCCCCTCTCCCCCCTTCTCTCTCTCAGGTTGACAGCCTGAGCAGCAGACACAGGGTCCACAGCAGAGTGTGTGTGTGTGTGTGTGTGTGTGTGTGTGTGTGTGTGTGTGTGTGTGTGTGTCTGTGTGTGTGTGTGTGTGTGTGTGTGTGTGTGTGTGTGTGTGTGTGTGCGTGTAGCTCCAGTCACACTCCAATTCAAACAGGAGCAGCTCCCTGCTCTCAGGGCTGGCCCGGGTGCAGACAGCAGGTCAGTCACACACAGAAAGAATCAGCCCCCCCGACAGTGTTTGTCTTTTATACCAAAGAAGAAGAAGATGTACGAGAAGCAGCTCTAATCCATCATGGCTGTTTGGGGTTGTTGGGAGAGAGATGTTTCAAAATAGACAATGGTTAGTAGTTTGGCAGCAGTCATAGAATTTAAAAATAGAGCTTTACTGTAATAATTGTGTGAATACAAGATGTTTTATTTCATAAATGTTCCTTCTTATGATGCAAGCAGAGGTGTTCTTTATCTCAAGAGACATGGCTCGTCCTGGAATAATTATCACCTATATTCATATAAACTACAAAAGGTATAAACAGGAGGGAGATTTATAATTTCATAGTGATGAATACTTGCTTACATTCACACCAACACACACACGGGCCAATGTTGAACAGTGACTAATGTGGTTGTAATGCAACAATCATTCCTCCCACTCTGACACAGGAGGGGTGAGCATGTCACCTCCAGACAGCTCAACAAGTATGTGTGTTTATCCTGCAGAGCAGAATGGGAACACAGGTTATGGCTGAGAGGCATCTTTGGTAACAAAACTAATGCTTAAACACTGACTACCTTTTGTACTGATATTTTATTTAAAATTATAATTGACCAAATACAATGAGGAATTATACAATTATGAAGGTTTTTTTGGCTGGTTTTGTTATGAGGTTTTATCTGCAGGTAGAGTTGTGTTTTGTCGGCGTAGAAATTAATGTTACGGTTTCCTACGATGTCACCCAGAGGGAGCATATAAAGGGAGTAAAGAATGGGAAGATGACATCACTCAGGTCAAAATGCATGATTCCTCTCTTACTGCTATGTCAGTGCAACAGGTCCTGTTGCAAAGGGTGGCAGCAAAAAAAAGCAGGCTGACGCTGGAAACTTGCTGCACTGACCAATCAAATTGTTTATTCTCGGTAGAACACCTGGTACTGCAGCCAGTATTGTACCAAAGATACTGAGGACTCATTTGTGGTGCTGTTGAATTGTGTTATGCTGTATTTCCACTGCCTGGCACGGCTCCACTCAGCTCGACTTACTCATTTTTGTTTTTCTGTTAGTTTAAGTCGTGGATAGTACCTGGTCCTTTTGATACCACCTCAGTCGAGGTTCCAAGCGAGCCGAGCCGATAGTTGAAGGAGGAGTTAATCCTGCACGGGCCATCCTGCACAAACATGTCATTTTTAAATGGCCAAGCTACCATCAAATGTCGACCCAGATCTTAAGAAATGCTAGCCCGCAAAACTAAGCCGGACACTACGTACACTACGCTGTACAATTGATGAAGTGCAGGCGTGGAAAAGGATCCAGCGTGTGTCACGGTGAAGTGTCACAGCAGTATCATGCGGCATCGCTATGGCGATCAGCTGAGAATCCTACACTGACGAGGTACCATCTGTGGTGGAAAACTGAGTACAAAGTACACGTAAAAGGACCTGGTACCAAATGTGAGTTCAGTTTAGTCGAGTCGAGCTCAACCGAACCATACAGTTGAAATGATTCCGCTAAATAAGAGAAACACATGCATAATGCAATACAGTTCAACAACACCACAAACTACAGCCTCCAAAATGATCATACAGTTAAAGCAACACCTCTCTAAAGCAGCTTTCCTGAAGACATTTACATTTTAGAATTAATGGACATCTTGCATTGCTTTTGAGTGAAAAAAAATGACAAAACACCCAAAATGACAAAACATCTCCCTGTTTGGATCATTGACCTGCTTGATTTTATCCAGTGTTTAACAAATGGCAATAACAGCACACTATATCAGTCTAGCCCGAGACTAGAAGACCATAATACTTGTGAGAATAAAACCACAGTGAATGTTGCCGCTGACAGGCACACTGTCTTTAGAAAAGTTATGGATTTCCATGTCTTGACAGTTGTTTATCCCCCAAAAAAGTGCAGAAAAGGGAGAAAAATGCAGAACAGTGGTGAAATCCCCACACATGCATACACACCCTTTTTAACACATTCCGGAAGCTGCCCATGAATGACATCCTGTGAGGTACTGTATCCGTCAGGCCAACCCACCCACTGCAAATTCTGACCGCCTCAATACACAAGTGCACCTGAACCGTGAAAGGAAGGTGAAAATTAAGTCTACTTTGGGGCATTAAAAAAAAGCCTGCGGCTTATCTCCCGGCTGGAACGATGCCTTCCCCTATCTGACACACAAGGAGGCAGGGAAGCTGCCCTGAATGGGAAACAACATGGCCCTTTACAAAGGCCTGTTAGAAACAATTAGTCCTGAGTGCCAGGGTTTTGATTTGACCGTCTAATTGCCGGTTCAGGGTTGAGAGAGTGTGTGAGGTGGCTGGGAAGGCCGGGGAGCTGTGAGGGCCCTGGGGGAGAGCCGCTGTCACACAATAGCAGCCTTTATTTCACATTCAGCTTCTACAAAGTGGGTGTGCTCAAAAGATTTAATCCTACATTCAGTCCTGATAAGAAAAGTCATTCATATTGAAAAGGTGGGTACAACACTGTTTCAGGTGCCTCCCGTCTACTTCCCACCCTTACCCCCACCCTGGTTCAAAAAATAGTTTAAAAAAACAACAACCCAACATACTTCACCTAGTTTTTTTCTAATAGCGATGAACAAAGTAGAAGAGGAAACTGATCGTTGTCAGGATCACCTCTGAATCCTTCACTGCCGCTCCTCTCAATGGGCTTTTTCAAAGAGGCCAAATTGACCAGGATACCATTCCTGTCTGCAGTATGTGCTAGTGATGAGTGGCTGACACAAATAACAGTAGGCCATGCATGTAAAAGGATGGCACTGTGCTACAGGATTACAGGAGCCTCATCCACGGAGGTTTGAGCCTCATACTTTCACCTCCTAACACGGCTGGGATTTCACCTCCCCCTTTCTTTTTCAAGAAGTCCGTCCTCACATGCCAAATCCCCCCCTACTCTTAAATATCACCTGCTTTCTGCTCCTTTAATCACCTCAATAGGCATTCCTTCATGCAGTTTACAGCAGTTGGTCGTGCACAGGTAAAAGGGGAAAAATTCTTTCGAAACAAAGGTGAAGCAATCCATGCAAGCTGTAACTGCAACCACTTCCTAGGAACAACACTGCACTTTAAATACATGCATGAAACAGATGCATTAGCAGACTCAAGTCATGAAGTATAGAAACTGATCTGTATGTTTGAAATAAAATGCCTGCATTTTCACCATCCACTGCATTTTATGCATCATTCATCTTAAAGGGAAATTATTGCAATGCTTCGCCCACAAAATGATCATTTATATATCAACTACGCACCCCACGTTAACTTGAATTCTCCAAAGTTTTCTTCAAGAATTCAACATAACATAGGGTGAGTAATACAAATTATTCTTTCATGGGTAAAATATTCCTTAATATACAATTTGGGTCTTTTTTCTGTTATTTGATCCAATAATAATAACATTGTACTCACCAGTTAATTGACAAGATTTATAATGGCAGCAAACATTCCTCAGATGGGGAACAAACATGAGCAGTCAGACCAGACAGGTTGTAAACAAACCTCTCTGTAGAAGAGAAAACAAAGGCAAGCGGTACAATTCTTACCAAACTGTTGAAAACATCCATCATAGTTTACAAACTGATGTCCTTCTTCAACTTTGACCCATCATAGTTGTGAGCAGACACAGTGTCCCTGTGAGGGATCTTATGAGGGATTATTACCCATATATATATTCTGGGTGCTTACACTGTCAGTTGTCAGGACACAATTCCACAAGATTTGTTAACTTCATGGAGTTTTGTAGTTTTCAACACTGTTATAATGACTATTTTGGTAAAGGAGGTTAGCGCTGTCCTTCCACATTCTTTTAAAGTTTTCTAACCAAAACACATTGAATGTATCCTTGATGTCAAACAAACGTGTTGAATGTCCTTCTTTATGAAACATTTGCGAAGAGGATTTATTTTATTCTTTTTTTTTTAACTTCAATTGTGCTGGAGATCTTCTTCTTCTTCCCCACCTTTTCTGGCAGCACATTGCTGCGCTTCTTTGCACCTGTACATGATAGAAACAAAATGTGGGTCCCATAGCTCAACTAGTGGTCACAAACTACACAGGGTACCTTTAATTTAGTATCAGCACATTTAAAAAAAATGAGACAACATTTACATCAATTCACCGTATTATACAGGTTTTCAGTCCAAGTGAACTGTCAATACTAAATCACATACTAATCACTGCTCTACTGAGGACTGAGGCAGTTGTCAGCTCAGCTGTCCTTCACAGTACATTACTTCCTGGTTTAAATCTTATTAAAAGAAAGAAAGACAATCATAATCTGATAACTCATATGTCATTCATAATAGGCTGCTGGGTTGTTAACCTACTGCTTATATAGACTCATTTTGTACTGAACAAAAATCCCCATGTCATGACAAAAAATCCCTTTGATCCCTATGAATTGGTGACTTGGTTTCAAAAAGTTTGTGACTCATTGCTTTGGTTTCTGTTTAACCCACCTAATCTGACTGCTTGTGTTTCTTGTCCCATCTGACTTTGCTGTCATGATGTCACCATGTTCCCAGATCTCAGCAATTACTGTGGGCAGTACAATGTTATTATTACTGATAGAAATGTTTGCTAAAACTCCCCAAATAGGAAAAACTGTAGTTACTATTTTATTTACAGTCGTAGAATAAGATCCATACTAAGTATTAGACCTATTAGTTAACTGAGATTACGTTAATTTCACATTAACCTATAATTGTTTTTAAAAGATAATCTCATTGAGGTTCACACTGTGATTTCCAGCAGGCCATATGCACCCCAAGGTGGTTTGCATTCACAGCGAAAACCCTAAATTTCTCCATCACCTCAGTCGACAGAGAAGGTCACTTCAAAGCAGGGACTGAGTCACAGGAGCAATAGAAGCCTGAGATCGACAAATGCACCAGTTGTAAAACTTAACAAGGTGTGAATGCCCTCTGTGTGCCCTGGCTCTCCAGTATGCAGGGGCAGTCTGTGGAAGACCTTACAGCTTGTGATACACTGCAAAAAAATGTTGATTCAGACTAGATGTTGTCTGTCAGTCAGAAGGAACTACTTGATGTAGTCCAATTCACAAAATTTACATCCATTAAGCCAAGCGTTTGATCAACTGATATATGCTCTGATGAAAGCTGGGTTAAATGGATGTTACCTGATCAGATGGAATGCTCAATGGATGTCAATTTATCACATTTGATCATCAGTTCACACCTCTAGCAACACAATTACCATGTGGACTGAAGTCCATTGTTATCTGAGCGGGATGATCGACTGGGGAAACTCTGCCGATACTCGTCCTCAGGGGAAAGTTGGCCATGACTACATGTTTGTGGTTCTCAGCTGGAAGAGTCAATCACACGTCTGTGTGCACCTTCTGATTTGATTTCAGATCCAGTTCAGCTTGACAAATGCTAAATAAATAAGTTGATTGTAGCCATGAAAAGCAGCTCATTATGAATATTGCTGTTCTAGACCACTGCCTTGATGCTATCACACATGGATAATGACTCATAGATACAGTGTATAGGAAAACCCCATTTGTTGTTTAGCTCTTTTTAGTCTTTTTCAACTATACTATTTTTGTCGCACACTTTTTTTGGTTAAGTTTAGGATAGTTAAGGGTTTGGTCTGGTTTCCCTTAGTTTCAAACAAGTAAAGCCATACTCTAAAACCAAACACTTAGATTAAACACAGGTAATATCGAGCTGATGATGGTGCCAGATGAAAAGTTAGGGGATCACAAAGACCATGAATGAGTGAACCAAATTCAATCCAAAAGCTATAGAGGTATTTTACTCTGAACTACAAATGTCACAGATGTGGCCCAGAGGAAGAGTCAGGAGATCACCAAAGTCAGTAGGATTCATCCTCTGGGCCCATTAATATCTGCACAAAATGTAATCACAATCCACCCAATAAGTGTTGAGATGTTTCAGTCTGGACCAGGGTGGTGGACCAATGTTGTCACTAAAAACATCCTGGTCGAGACCCAGTCAACTGCACATTGCAATGAATAGATTGGATTTACTTATGTATAAACTTGGTGAGATTAGGCTCGGCAAGGTCAACCAACGTTGAAAACACAGTTTTCTTTTCTTTAATATAGCCTATTAAAGTATGTAGGTCATGTTTGAAAGCAAGACTAGCAAGATGGCAGCCACTTTGGTCACAAATAATAAATGCAATATAATAAGTAGTGATAAGATAAGATAGAACTTTATTTAGCACGAGGGAAATTGTTGTGCAGCAGTTATAGAGTGAAGATCAATTTCAACATTTAAACAATGAAGATAATCAACAAGGTGCAAAAACCAAAGGTACACAACAACAGAAATGTAAACGGTGAGGACCATAGATAATGGAACATAGTGTATGAGGAGCACAAGAACAGAAGAGTTAAGAGTGACTCAGTGATGTCACTTATACAGCAATATCTAAAATATGCTCACATTAGCTAACATTTGCCACCTTAAGCTGCGGGTCATATGGGACCAAGACAGGCCTAGCAACAAAAGCCTTGTTGAGCAAGGGTCTGTTTCACTGCTTGTGTACGTATCTGCAAGAGGAAGAATAGGTTATTTTGACTTTCAAAAGTCCCATGCAGTAGTCTTATTGATTTAACAAAAATAGCTGGGCTTAAACCTCAACCTAAACCTTTTTTTTTTTTTTACAGTGTGGCAGCTCTTGGGGGGAGGAGCGAGTGTTTGGAGAGGAAACATCAGGTGGCTGGTTGGACCACTGGGCCTGGACACTTCTGATTTATCTGTGCATTTCAGAATTATGTTGCCGACCTCTTCACCTCACTGCCATTTGTGTCACCCCCCAAGTTCTGTTCAGGCAATCACCCCCACCCCCCAGAGCCTACCATCCAAAGAGAATACCGCCCACTACAAGCTGCAGTGTCATCTACAGTTCGGTACATACACATACACACTCGGTCAAAAATAAAAACTAATACCAGTCACACAGAGAGTCAAGCTTTATTTCAGCTCTATGGAGATATCTATTGATTATATTTGAAAAGCTCTTTGAAGTGACATTTAAATGCAACATTGTTTCTCTTTTTTTTTGTATTGTGTTGTACTACATCATGTATTAAAACATTTTTATTTCTCTATTTAATCTATATTCTACATGCAAAAATGTTCATCTATAATAGTAGTGTCGTCACAGCAAATAGTTCACAAACTACTTCCAGGATATTTACTGTAAATGATGATGAAGTCTTTATCTTAATGTGTTGGTAGTGTGTGGTCTTGTTGTGTTAAATAAAGGAACAGTTGGGATATTCTCCAACATGTAGTTTATATAGTTGCATATTAGTAAAATCATACTAAAATATTTAGGGAGAACTAGAAAACAGTCAATTCTATGTCCTGTTGAAAGTGCCTTTCAGAAATTAGATTATAGCTCTCTCTAGTGGATGTAAAACGTGAAGGCAACAATGTCTCCGACATTAGATACTGCCTATACAATTATAAACCGCGAACAATACTAATACCTTTTTTAATATTGGCTAGATTGTCATTATACTGTAACCATATTTACATACGAGTTGTTTTGCAAAGTTTTAATACATAGTGAGGGCAGGTGGTAAGGGAGATAGGCACGTTCAAAAGTAAAGCCACGTTGGGTTAGAATAAAAAAAGAATAGAAGAAATTAAGAGATACAAAAAGAAAAAAGGATTTTAAATAGTGAAAGTTGTAGCAGAGTTGTAGAGACTTAAATATCAATATTGTCATCTTGGACAATGTGTCCCCCCCCCACTCCATGACGTGCTGGTCGAACACAGGAGTGCATTCAGTGCAAGACTAATTCCACAAGACGCAGCACAGCCACAGGAAGTCTGAGCGTCAAACACTCTGGCCCTTTGACTTATTCCCCCCTGTCAGAAGCTATGACCTCATCATTTATTCATATCTTCAACTGTGCAATACTGAATTAACAGTACATTGTACATATCCTGAACCGCTTTTCTAAGTTTTGCGCAGCGGGTTTCATCAAAATCAATGTAAAATCGAGGTGAAAAGAGCGCAAAAACGCTCAACTTTGGGGCGACACCGATTTGGCATACTTTAACAAAGTATGTTAAACTATACAGTATACAGTTAAAGTATCTAGTACAGTTCTAGAGACTAAGGACTGTATTGGACTAAAAAGGTATTTTGATAGCTAGCACGGTTTTCACAAAATCACAACTTAAGTTTCGTGAATTCAATTTGGACTTACTTTTTGGCAGTTTTTGACCAAATGTGTGACAGAAACTCCAACCAACCATTTAAATGGTAAATCAGACCAACATTTTCTGGAGGCCAGCAAGCAGTACGACTTTTGCAACCTGCTGCCACAGTCACATTTTTGACACCACAGACACGAAACTCACATTGTGTGTTCATCAGGGGATGAATGTTACCGATAGGAGTTCGGGTTTTAATGTTGGAAGTGAAACATAATACAATCTCTAAGAGACTGCGTCTCAGCCAGAGATCAGGCATTATCACCATGGAAACCTTTGATTGCTGCTGCACACAGCTGATGGACATTAGCTAATTAGTGTACTTTGACACACACACACACACACACACACACACACACTGGACATGTACTCCAGGACTCTGCTCCCACAGTAACCTCCCTATGATCAGCTGACAGTCTGGTTCTGTCTCTCTCCCTCTCTCAACCCCCACCCCTTCAAAATAAAAGCCCCATATTGTAACTGTATCTTAACAGGAAGCTCAGAACGTGGCATGTTTTTCAAAATGAAAGGCCCATACAGTAACTGTATCTTAACAGGAAGGTCAGAATGTGGCATGTTTTTCAAAATGGACATCGTTTTTTCAAAATAAAAGCCCTAGAAGGTAACTGTATCCTAACAGGAAGCTCATTTGTGGCATATGAAACTCAACAACACAGCTCCTCTATTAATACTTACTTAGCGCTGGTAATATTAGCATTGGGACGCGCACCAAGTTTCAGTCACACAGTCAAAATTTCTCTGTAGGGAATGTTCTAGTGATTACTGTTATTATTATTAAGGTATTTTAGCTTTGATACATGGAGGTGGACTTTGTAAAAATACAATCAGAGGAAAATATTGAGTTTCTCTGGAATTATTATGCAGAACATCTATTAACTTAACGTCAGGCATGCTGTTCATTGACAACCTCTGTTTGGCTCTCAGGACTTTCTGGCTTTTGATGATGTTACCAGAATGTCACCAAATGGTCTTTCAACATATCTATCAGCATTAACCCTATTGGTTGCCAGCTCTTTTATGGGCTGTCACAGCAACATTTTTCATTTATTATGTCTTTTATATTTCTGTTGCAATCATTCAGTGTTGACACATGTTTTCTGAAGTTCTGTTTATTCAGCAGCTGATACTTTAATTGTTGTTTTTGCCACAGATCACAGTCTTAAGTCTATGTGGATAGGTCTGAAGAGAAACGTTAACATTGTCTTTAAGATTGTGCTTGCTGCCTGTCATCTCAGGCCACAGCAAAAAGTCAATAAGCTGTTATTGTGAAATGTTTTTTATTGTAATAAGTTTCACTGGATATCTTATTGATTTCACTATAGAAATACCAAATAATACTGAAAGGTGAGATATTTCTATACTAAAAATGAACTCCTACAAAATTCTGAAAAAGGGAATAATGTTATAACATTTCATTATGCCTTGAGTTTTGATCATTTGTTAAACGATTAAATCAACTCTTGTATAGGCAATGTATTTATGTGATTATTGATTTAATAATTACTGTTTGCTTTATTTAATATTGGAGTTCACTTTGGGGCTCCATACTTTACAGCCAGCAAGACAACTTTCATTTGAAAAATATCGATCAAACTCGATATGAGTGCCTGCGCGAGGGTGCGTGCAGAGTTCGAGGAAGCGGGACATCTTACCAAATGATGCATTAATTGCTCAGACAAAAAAACCCCAGTCGTCAACTATTCAATGCACGCCCTTTATTTCTGTGGGTTTCCTTCTGAGCTCTAAGTGCTCGCGCGCTTTTACGCAGAGCTGCCGGAGCATCCGAGCGCACAGTGTCCAGTATGGCCCCCCGGTACTGCCAAACCATCCCTGTGCTTGTGCTGCTGATACTGGCAGTAGTCGGGATTGTGCTAGTGGTCCTTCCGGCTCAAGAGATGAAGACACCAGTTGAACACGTGGTAATGTAAAGAATAGTATGCATCATCTCAGGTTACAGGTACAGTTTCTTGTTTTGTTTTATGTTTTAGCTGGGATGCTTTTGAGATTGTTCTACTGTATCAGGGACAGTACAAAAATTCTAATTTTTGCATTGTATTGTACATTTTCTTTGGATGAAGGTAGGGCAGTCTGACTTTCATAGTACATTTATATTACATTTCAGCCTTCGTTTGCAATATCCACACATCTCTTACTTGCACAATGGTCCAGACGAATGTTTTAACATAATGTTTCTGCGACAGGGTTGTATTAATGTATGCATGTGGTTGTGCGCATTAGAAATTCCATTGAGATCATACAGTTTCAATTTCGATCCATGGTTTAAAGAAGTTGAACCCATTTTAAACAATTTTAACAAATTGTTGGCATGTCTTCAGTCAAGACAAGAGGAGGGTTAACACACAACAACATTTCTCTGGGGCTACGCAAGGTTCACTGGTTCCACTGCAGGTGGACCTCTTCAGTGCAGGCGGGCCGATCAGCTTTTTCAAACTGCCGCGCGAACGTGAAACTTGCTGAATCCTTACATCGGTAATCAAACAGAAGAACATCTGCAATTCGTGAATAGTAAGGCTTGGTGAAAGGTGTTTTGCCGGCTGCCATTTTTTTTAATTTTTATGTGCATTGAGTGAAAACAATTTGTGATCGCTTTTGATGGTAGTTTGCTTTACATGCCAGGTTTGTGCTGACTAAGCATAGGTCTGACAGGGGCCCGAGTGAAACGCCTACAAAGAGCGGCTTATGTGATATGTTCAAACACTAACTATTTAAATGGATCCCTGAACTGTGGGTTACATATTGAAAGGAAAGGTGAACATGCAGGTGTTTGTGAAGCAGTGAGCATGCGACTGGATAAATGAGACTTGGATTGTACTGCACGCGCTGTGTGAGAGTGTGTAGACACATGTTGTGATAGTTTTGCTGTTGTTAAAAAAGACCCTTTACTGCAGTTCAAGAATGTCTGTTTCTTGCACTCTTCATTCACTCTGAGGCATGAGAGAAAGACAACGTTTTCTTCAAGAATTCAAGGTAACACATATAATTCATATACAAAACATCATGGTGTGGCTGTATTCCTTTTAATGTCACCACCCACATATAGGCTATATTGAAAACATAGTGACTTTTTAGCTCCAACCAAATATTGAAATATAAGCATTTCACATGTTATTGTTGCTGACCAACCAGACCGATTGCACTATACATAAAATGCTCACAGTTTTCAACCTCATATGCCCTGATTTGAACTTTAACCACAAGTCTTTGTGTTAGCTAAATGCTCAAACTGAATCATGCAGATCCTACCACATGCCATGCAATAACCTCAAAAGTTAAAAAGGTGTTTTGCAGACAGAAGTGGTGCAGAGCTCCACTGACTAGACCTGACGGAAAGATAAAAGAAGCGGTTTGTGTGTTTTATTTGGCTTCTTTCCGAGAATGTTATTCATGTGATGTTCCTTTTGTTAATGTCGCAGAAAAACTATTTCAAAGGGTACAGAAATTGCCATATGCTGCCTTTGCCCTTTGCCTACGGAACAATACTTGAATAGAACTCGATGCTTTGAAGTTGTCATTGCAAAGAGCACACATGGAGAGACAAAGTCAACATTGCTAAATGAGTTAAGACACCACAATACATAACATAACAACAGCAAATCAGCTCAAGATGTAGCATTAGAGTGCAGCAGCTTGATGGAGGCTGGAACAAACGATAGCTTCAAGTGGTTTGATTTGCACTTTGGCAAATTTTTCCTGATGGCAGAGGTTTGTATTCAGAGAAGAGGGTATGTTGAGAGTCCTGAGTGATTTATTTTTGCTTGTTTCACGACTGCCTGCACAGGCTCTGTATGAGCCCGGTCTTTCTTCCGTATTAACCTTCAGAGCTGTTTTGTAGCAAGCCTGCTTTTCAGTTGCCGAACTGCTGTAATTCCATGTGATGCTGTCTAGGATTGCCTGGTAGAGCGTCAGCATGGTCTTCATACAGCCTTAATCTCTTTCACAGGTTGTCTAATTCTAATTGCAAAGTTGATAAAAGAAAAAGACAACTCACAGGACATGTAGGCTGTAGCCACATCCTGTCAACACCACAGTTAAGTGCAAACTAAACAGAACAAGCCTACACAGACTTGCTACAACCGCAAATACAACTTCCTTGTGTAGGCAATGAACCTATGTTATCAGTTATCAGATCGTCTACATTCTCTAATGAGGTACTGGAGGTATGCTGTCTGTTCTGTTACCGTATTGTATGTTTCTAACATGTAATGCTCTGTCTGTTTCAGTATGGAATTGTTTTAGATGCAGGCTCCTCCCACACCTCCATGTACATCTACAAATGGCCAGCTGACAAGCACAATGGCACTGGTATTGTTACCCAGCACAGCGAGTGTCATGCAAAAGGTGAGCTCCTCACAGTTGGTGAGAGAAGGCTGGCGTAACATACGCCGCATCCCTGCTTTGAAATAAGTTTGCCTGGTACTGACAACAAGATGAACGTCAGTATTCGATTGGTACAGCTAGTTGTGGTCAGCTTACAGACTGGCAGGAAGTACTGCCTGAAAGCTTTTGTTCCTGCCAAAGAAACTATAGAGAAGAAAGTATTCAGCATTTTCTAAGGACAAGTGTTCTTGGCAACACAATAATGGGACACACTCTCCACTGAAACACAGATGGATCAAATGCCTTGAGGTTTTTAATGTTAGATGTCAGTCTAACCCATAATTACCCTAACAGTCGATACAACCAAAACAAATATTTTCTCAGTTACTTCTTGTGTTATCTAGCCATGGATAAAGTTATGGATTCATTTTCTCAGGATGTGAGATCCAACCATCCCTATGTGAAACTTAAAGTTAATCACAATACAGTTCAGGTCAAGTTGCTCAAAGCATTGAAAAATGTCATTGTCAAATGACAATTTCAATGATTTCATTCACTTCCATTACAAATCACAAAATATTTACAAATATATGCTTTCAAAACCTGGTCAAGTTAAACTAAAACAATCTGCGCATACCACTAAAGGTAAATGAGAACAGGTTTGTTTTTCTAATTTGTCTGAACTGACCCTTCAGTAAAGACTTTCTTACTTTCACTTCCACAATGTCTTCTTACAGAAACCTATCCAATGCCTAGAATATTACAGAAGCAATGTCAACATGTTATGTCTCCTAAGTGCTCTACTTCCTCACCATACTGTTTGAGACATCTTAGTCATTGGCAGTTGTTCCTTCTTTATTTTCTGAGTTTCCTTAGACACCAACCGTAGTCTTTGTCTCACTCGACTTCCTTTTTGAGAAGGTCAGACTGAGTTCTTTGTAAGCAGAACTATTTTCTCTTTCTGTCAAGGTGGAGGGATATCTAGCTATGCAGGTGTTCGTTGGGGTGCAGCAGAAAGTCTAAAGGGCTGTCTAGAACAAGCTGTGAAGGATATCCCCAAATCCAGGCACCACCGAACTCCACTCTATCTGGGAGCCACTGCAGGCATGAGACTCTTGAAGTCAGTATCATTTTCTATTAAGACAGGATTGCAGATGCACTAATATTTCTATCACACTCCTCCTCAATTATGCATTAAAATGGATCTTGGAAGGATTAAATATTGTTTAATTTCCCCTTTAACTCCTCACCACTCTTTAATAGCATAGTCAATGCCACAGAGTCCCAGCGGGTACTGACGGAAGTGGAAAACAAACTGCAGTCCTACCCTTTCCAATTCCAAGAGGCATCCATCCTGAGTGGACAGGAAGAGGGAGCATATGGCTGGGTCACAGTCAACTACTTACTTGAAAACTTTGTCAAGGTGAGCTCTGACTTTTCTGTTTTACACATCGTCAATTCTGGAGCGTTGATGAACGTCGCAATGCTGTGAAGTAAGACATTGGTGTATTTGGATCCAGCCCTGATGCTCTTCAGGATGCCATCTTCAAGTGGACTCACATTGAAGATATGCAGGGGTTTTGATGTGTGTTTTTGGCTGGATGTTTTCCTCAGATTTAAACTCTGTGAAGTATGAGAATATTTTTATTGTCCTACATCAATTCAAATTGTTATGTCTTGACATGTCGTTTCTTGTCATTCAGTATGGTTTTGCCGGGCGTTTGCTCAATCCAGGCAGAGAGACAATTGGAGCTTTGGATTTAGGCGGCGCTTCCACACAGATTGCTTTTGAGACCTCGGAAAAGGTGGAGGACAAGAATAATGTGATGGAGCTGAAGCTTTATGGACAAACCTACAGACTATATACCAAGAGCTTCCTGTGCTATGGCCAAAACCAGTTCCTTCGCAAACTGCTGGCTCATCTTATCACGGTACTGTTAAAAACATGTTTTAAAGCCTAACCGTTAAATATGGCGGTTGTTAAGAAACCTCAAGATTTCTGCCTCAAGGATTCTCCTTTTTATTGGCCATCTAAGAGGTCAGAAGTCTAGAGGCACTGTCTGTCTGCAGTACATTTGCCAACAAGTATGTTTGAACCGGAGTGCCTTGGATGAAGGGTGTGCTCTACATCAACTACACCAACTTGCTGCACCAAACTTGCTCAAAAGAAAAAGTCGAGACTCCAGGAACTTGGCCAAGAAATAGTCTCATATCACAAATGGCTATCTTTCACTTTGGCTTTTGTATGGATTAGGCAAACAAGATGTAACGTGTCAATTAGTGAGCTTTAGAGGTGCTGGTAGGTAGATTTTCCTACTGTTACCAGTCTTTATGTCAAGATAAGAGAACCAGATGTTGGTAGCTTCAAACTTCTCATCAAAGTCTAGACAAAAAAGCAAACGAGTATTTTGTAAAATGTTGAAAAATATCAAGAGTTGAGAATGATCTGACTTGGGCTTCTGAAGAGCACTTTATTATTTGAAATGAAGGGCTCTAAACTATGGCTTTTCTCCATTCTAGGAGTTTACTTGGAATTATACTTGTCATATGCAATGCTTTCCTTTCATATTTACCAGAAGAATGTTTAACTTTTACTGTTTTGAATCTTCCAGACTGAAGGTGTGAAGCCCCATGTGTCCCATCCCTGCTATCCTCTACAGTTCAACATATCTATCAAGCTGGGTGAGGATGTCTTTGATTCTCCGTGTACTCAGAGCTACAGACCAGCCCAGTTTAACCCCCAGATGTCGGTATCAGTAGTGGGCACAGGAGATTACCAGAACTGCCTGGACAACGTGAAAAAGATGTTCTCCTTCGAGAACTGCTCTTACTCCAAGTGCTCATTTGATGGAGTTTTCCAGCCCAACGTCAGAGGAAACTTCATGGTGAGGGAGCCTTTTAGACAGAGACAACTACACCCTGTAACTACAGGGGCAACAAAAAAAGAAAAAACAAAAAAAAGAAATGGAATATTTTTTTGGTCATAGGCCAAGCAATTTCTTTTTACATTTGTGGCATTCGTTGGATTTCTCAGTTTTACATCAGTAGGAGTGTTTTTGCTGTTTTAAATGTTTAAATACTCTCTAGCACGCTTTTGGCTGTTTGTTTGAGAGTGTTGCACCTCCAATTTTTGAAGAAATGTAGCTTGTTTCTTTTGAATTTGAATGCACTTATTGTTTGTCACTTTGAACAAACGCAAAGTATCTGCAAAGTATATAATAAACATAATAAACATAATAAAATGGAAATGGATGTAACACAAAAATCTGTCACAAGTCCTATAGCATATTATAAATGTTTCCTTCATACAATATTGTGTATCCCAACCAGTATTTGCTGTAAATTGTTTTTTTTATTATTCAAATGAATGTTAATCTTAACAGTATCTTTTCCAAGCTGTTTATCTGAAAACTAATCTTCTCCAGCTCAGTAATAGTGTGAGACTCTGGATTGACTGAGTGTCCCATCTCCTCCACAGGCATTCTCTGCCTTCTTCTTCACGTATCGCTATATCAACAGCCTCACCAACATCCCCATCACGTCCTCCAGTCGACTGAAGGAGGCAATCCGACTCATCTGCAACATGTCCATCTCTGAGGTAGTGTTGAGAACACAGCTATCTGAGCCCAACTCCTAAGAATAAATGAGGTTTAAAACCCCCAAATAGGCCAGTAGATTCTCATTTCAACCCCATAACTTGTATGTTATCTGCTGTTGATTATTGTAGAAATGTCAACAGTGACAAGAGCAAACAATTGAGATTTGAATACCAAAATTAAAAATCTTTTTTCCATTCATAGATGACAGAAAAGTCAATGCATAAAGAGAAATACTTGAAGAATGTCTGCGCCATCTCCAATTTCGTCCAGGTCCTCTTACTGCAGGGCTACGGTTTCGATGAGCACTCTCTTCCTTCCATCTCTTTTCAGAAAAAGGTCAGGAGTATAGGAAATAAAAGATTTAATAATTGTTTTTCTCCATTTCTTGGGATTTCACACTGTTCAAAGTATTGACTCCTATGTGCAGCACGTCTGCTGCACATAAATCAATATTCTTGTCCATGGTGTGCCGTGGTTTCAGTCGGTCCCCTCTTGTGTTTTTGCAGGCAGGAGGAGCCTCTGTAGGCTGGGCTTTGGGGTACATGCTGAGTCTGAGCAATATGGTACCAGCAGAGAGACTTGGACTGGCAAAGGCTCTGCCCCTAGGGCCCTGGGCTGGCATTCTCTTCCTCTTCATCACCCTTCTACTCATTGCACTGGGATACCTACTGATGATCTACAGAAGCACAAGAACTAAAGAAGGCATAGTGTAAGAGCAAGGGTGACACACTTCCCAGTCCAATTCATATTCTCTTATCGTGTGCACATGTTCATCCAAAACGTTCTATGTCTTGCAAAAACATTGTAAATTCTTTGTTGCACTATTGTTTGTCTGCATGTAAGTGAAATCAACAAAACAGTCAAATGTGGTCTGAACAATTTTCTTTGCAAATCCTCAAATCTTCCACCTGCTCGTGGAGACTCACGTCAGTGTGTGTAAAATTAAAGTACAGAATAAACCATGTTTTTTGTAAATGATTCATGACGTAATATTACACCCACTTATAACGACCACATAAGGGCAGTTCTTTCTCGGTTTTCTCGACAACAGCCCACATGTGCATCAGAAGATGCGTGATCCAACGTAAACTGATATAATTGTCATTTCAAAAAGTGTATTTCAAGAAGTGCTCCCTTGTTCACCGGTCATACATGAACCCCTCAAAAAAATTGCCATCCCCCATCGCACAAATAAAAGAAAAAACACTTCTATTTAAAGAAGAAGGGGGTGCAGTCATAGGGGTTCAATTAAATTAGAAAAGCAAAGCAGGTGAAAAAACAAAAAATAATATAATTTTCCCTTTATGGCCAGAAATTGTTTGTATTTTCATTAGTTAACTACACAAAAATGTTTTTTTTTTAAATGATAATTTAACTCCTTGAATCACTATGCAAATATGAATGTGGTTAAACTACCAGCCATCTACTGTAAAATGTAGTTCACTACTCCCCCAACACTGTTTATAGCATTCGTAAACCCAAATACTCCTAACAAGTGACAAAGTTCACGATTCAGCCAAACAGCAAACCAAGCGGTGTACTATTAACCACAAAAAAAACAACCAAAGTTTAATACGTTTTTGGTTTCCCGCAGAGCATGAATGGACATTCAAGCAGTTTTTGTGACATTTTCTAGCAAGAAACTGTCACGCATGTAGCCTGTTGTTGTTGCAGGACATACATCAGAGAGTATCGGAGAGAAAGGACTTAATGGAAAAAATTAAGATATCTCTGTTGGAAAATAAATTTTAATCTCAATGAGACTACCTGATTAAATACAGAATACATAAATAAGAGTAAAAAGGGAGCAAGAGGAGTAAATAACATATGGTGGTGGAAGTGGACAATGCAGAATATGCTCGGTCATCCTCATGAGAACAGGACTAATGAGGAAAATCTAACATGCTGGAAAGTGGACACTGTAGGAGTTAAGTAACTCCAGAAGATTGCAGTAGTGCAACATTAAGGAAACAAGCTTCCGTTCAAACCCAAAGAAGATGAGGAGCATGAACGAAGCACGGAACATTTCAGTTGCTGGTGTTTCTGACGGACTGTTTACAAAGTTGCAACACCGGAAGTTTGTTTTGAATGTATGGTGTGTTGTGTAGCAAGCAAAATCTTTTCGGCTGCAAATTCACATGGTAGAATACTTAATTCACACATAAATCTTGACATTAATGATTAAACAAAAACGAGAATGTTCGCGGGGCTGCCTGAGCTCGGGATATCCAACGGCGAGGATCTTAAAGAGACTCTCACCAACTGCACGGAACCTCTGAAAGCCATCGATCAGTTTCAGGTGACGGAGTTTCAGGAGATGTTTGTTTGCTAAACAGAATGTAGTAGCTAATTATACCGTTTTAATTATTTTCCAAACCATGCTGTGTAATGTTGTAACGTTACATTTTGAATACCAGTGTATGTACCCGAAATAGTCGTTATTTCTGTATGATCTTCCTAACGTGAACGTCCCCGCTCTTAACTAGCGGTCTGTCTCTGTTTGTTATGTCGCTGATGTTTGCAAAGTCAAATCAAATCAAGTTTATTTATATAGCCCAATATCACAAATT
>CALSBV010002302.1:634212-654966 GCA_943590825.1 Bovichtus diacanthus
CACTAGTTGAGCGGTGGCTCCCAGTTGAGAAGTGGTTTCCAATTGAGTTTTTGCAGTAGTTGTGTTGAAGTAGTAGTTGTCACTATCTTCACATAAGGAGATGCGTCTCTGTTGAGGGTCAGATAGTAACTAACCGTTTTCCACAGAGGATTCTATTCCAACAGAACATTCTAATAAATCCTAGAAGGCTGAGTGATGTCATAATGCAGTTAGTACACTTGGTCACATGACTTCTCCAGACTGAAAAACTGCAAAATTGAAGTACAAAAAACTAAATAAGCAAAAAATCAGAACTGCATAAAGCCCAATGTAGCCTCTGATATGAATTTCACTTCGGGTCTTCTTAAGAATGTTACAATAGGAAAAATTACACGTTCTCTAATCAAATCCAAACACCTATGTGTTTGAAATCAATAAAACTGCCTTGCAAATGTACCACCCCAGCACTCTTTATTGTTATACATATACACACACACACACACACACACACACACATATATATATATATTATAAATTAAACTAAAAATGGTGGGGTTGTGGAGTTCATTAGTTTATTAATTATTATATTTTCATTCAGTTTAGTAACATTACTTCGCTAACATACTTTACTTAAACGTAACAATTATTCGTGGGCCCCCACACACACTCGGCAAAACTAAAAAAGTGGTCTGGTACGGTGCGGCCGACACAATCCAACTCCGGGAGTAAAGGAATAATAGTCTACCTCACTGTCAGAAGTAAGCGGTCCAAACGAAAACCCGCAGGCAGCGGAGGTGAAGTCCTGGTCCACGGCCTAACTCCGACAGTCCTTCCCGGGCAGCTGTGGCGGCCTTTGTTGTTGCTGTTGCGCAATTGCTACGGTAGCTTAGCCGTTAGCACTTCCATATCAGCTCAAACAAAAGTTGCATAAAGCTCGAACACTTAAACAGGTCAGCTGGGGTTGACATAAGCCTACAATTCACAGAACAAACTAATATTGTCACGTAGTTTAGCTTCCTCCCGCCTCTTTCTGACCTCGACCAATCGTCACAGGCCGCGATAACAAAAATGTGCCTCATCCAATAAAAGAAAATAGCTCCAATTTAAAAGGTATCATCTGTGCATTCTTTAGGCATGACGGCTGTTTATTATAGTTTAGATTATTGTACTTGTTAAACCATATACATTTCACACTTAATTTATTTATGCTTAAAGCACCTTAATCATTAATTTGGTCTTTGTTAAACTAAATAAATTTCCTTTCCTCATTCATTTTGTTCAATATATTAGGAACTACATTTTAATCCCTTTTATTTTTTCATCAGTGCTAAACAAATAAACTTTGAGGAGGTCTAATCCGGTGGGAATCCTCAGCTCTTAAGAAAGCAGAAGGGATGAGAAAATACATTTGTCTTGGTATTATGCTGTAGAGACTACATGTCGGAGGAAAAGTCTGCGTTTGGGCCAAAGAAAATTCAGAACTTCTCTTCCAAACATCGTGGCAAAAAACTTCCCAACCAGGGCTTCTCGGCCACTTCCCCGCGGGCCACCCTAAGAACAGCCTGTTGGACCTTCCTACAGGGGGCTCTTTTCCACTCTCCAAAGAGACAAAGCAAAGAGTTGGAAAGGTCAAAAACTTCCTCATCAAAAAGTTCTGCTGGGTCCATTATTTGGTCAGTTCGTAGTGTCACGGTTGAGGTAAAGGGAAGGACCAAAACGCAGAAGAAGCTTAGTGTTTCACAAAAAGAGAGCTTTATTAAAACAAAGCTAAAGTAACAAAAGAAAACACAAACCAGGAAGGTACGAGCAAGCACGAGGGAACATCAGGATACACAGCATGCACGACCACACCAGGAACATGGAAGACACAGGAAACATTGAAGATGAACTGACAAGGAACATTGACACAGAGGGGTATATATACACAGAGACACTAATGGCAACGGGACACAGCTGGAAAGGGCAGGCAAAGACACAACGGTGGTAAGGTGATTACACACAGGAGGATCAAATCAGGGAAGGGAAAACAATCACAAAAGGACAGAAAGCACAAAGACAGGAAGTAAAATTAGATAGATAAAACAGAAAGCACAAAAACCCAAATCATGACAGGCAGATTGTTTGCACTATGTGGACCTGGAGAAGGTTCAAGTGTGCCTTGACGATGTGTTCAAGGACTTCCCATGTGATGAACATGCGTTCCATATCTGTGTGAACCTAATGTCAGAGTAAAACCTGAAATGAACAAATGATGTGTTTGAGTTTGATGTACAGGTTAATGGTTTCAGACAGCTGATGAACAATGAACTAGATCTAGATCATTAGATAGTGCAGGCGGGCAGGACAAGAGAGAGTTTCAATGCAGAGAACTTTCTGTGAATACCTCAGGTAATGATGTAGTTTCAAATTGATGGTTTATATTACGAGACTTCACCAATAACCTGAGTCTAAAATAGTTATTTCATGTACACTTACTATCATGGTTATTAAATAGTTTACATGTGGTAATGTCTAGGGTCATTTGTGATATGAACGGGAAATGGAGCAACCTGTGTTACAACTTGTGTTTCTTGAAGATGAACAAGCTTTGCTTTTCATTTAACCTCCAGAACACATGCACCAAACAACCAGCCCCACTGCTCTTTTTGAAGAAACACTACTTGACATCAGGTTCACCTGATAACATGTTGGGAAATAAGTGAGCTGCAGAAGGGCACCAAGAGAAATTACATTTTGCTGTTGAAAATAACACTGCTTACTTTCATTTTCGTTATATTTGTGATAATAGGGGATTTCTTTACCTGTGCAAATATTCACTATATTTGTTTTACTAATGAACTAAACCTTACTGAAGCAGATGAAACTATAAATTCAACAGAAATGTTTTTTACTTAGGCTAACTTCAGAAAGTTATTTCAGCACTTCAGTCCCACAATACGCTCATTTCGTGGTCCATCACAAAACAAGAGATGTCACATAAAAGTCAAATGTTGTTACAATTTCCATATTCCTATTTTAATTTCACATTGTATGCACTGTTTTACTTAACATTCAAGTGCTGTTATTGTTATTTACCAAAATACAGCTTGGCATTTTAAACTATAAGCCTATAGATGGGTTACAAATAAAGGCTATTGATGCTGTAGCAAGTTAAATTAAAATAAAGTTAAAATGAAAACAGCAGTTTTGAATGCTGTGATTGTTTAAATATTTGAATAAAGAATTCAGTTAATACATGTGTGGATTTTGCATTTTTACCCAGTTCTTACACATAGTCATTGTTGCGAATTCGTTGATTTCAAATGAGGAGACTTGACTACGAGTAGATCTGCAACTCAGTTTTTTAAAACCTGGTGAATGACAGCTTGGCCAAGGACTCTAAGTGTATCCGGAAATCATAGTCAGCGGATTGCTGTTACTCTATAACCACCATCCACACTCGAGAGCCCCGAGCTTCCGTTGCAGATACAGTTTATACAGTGGTAGGCGTGGCCTCTTATGGCGTATCTCATTACTATGCCAGGAAGTCTGTGGTTTAGACTTAGCTTCCTTAGTTGGTGCACAAGCTTTGTCCAAAGCCTCTTGACCAACCATCCTCTGGTCGACTGCAAGGTGCTGTCTTGGGTGGTAAATAGCCTTGCAGTTCATGCATATTATTTCCATTAGAGGTCTGACTCGGTGGAGATGGTCATAATCCTCGGTGCCATTTTTCTGATAATTTTCCTAATTTTTCTTTGGGTCACTCATATGAAGATTAGATAAAATGGCCATGAACCGGTCTCCGGACATGGCAGGGAATGACATATGGAAAATGGTTTGCTTACGCCAAAAGTTGCTCATCTTCGGCAGGTCCAAAACTGACATGAACAGCAATACACCTATGAACTTCTTCATTTCTTCTGGTGTTATTTCAGTCCAGATTAACTTTCTCCCTCTCTCCAGGTATTTGGCTGCATTCTTGTTTGTGTTTTCAAAGAGGAGTTTGAAAACTGCAGCATCAAAAAAGTGGGAAAACATTTCACCTGGTGGTTGGTTTCCCATATCGAGAGAGGGTTGGACACCTGGGGTACGTTTGGGGTTGAACCTCGGTGGTTGAGGGACTCCATCATCGGGCTCTGCCTCAGTCTGTCATCTTTGATGATGCTGGAGGATCTGGTGATGCTGTTAGAGACAGCATCACCAGATCCTCCAGCATCCCCCACGGCTTCTCCCTCTCCGGTCCTGAATATGACGTCTGGTGGACACCTCCTCATCTCCAGCTCCAGCCTCCGCGCAGCCTCTCCTAGTACGCAGGCTACTTGAAGATGCACACATTTACACATAGAAAGTACAATTACACACCTAATACAAACTTACAGACTTGGTACACTATTCTAAAAAAGTCACCATGCAATACAAGTGTCGATTTACATACCGTCCTGCTTCCATTTTAATTCAATCTTTTGTTCTCCGCTCTGTTTCTCCACTCTGTTGTCTGTATTTCTCCACCGCTGTGTGTGTATTCGCTTGGAACAAAGGGGCTGTTTCGCGGGTTTCCGGGAGAGGCGTAAGTTAAATTACCAAAATGAAACCGCCAATATGACTTCACAGAAAAGTCTCAGCTTTCAGAAACCGATAGCGCAAAGAATTATGTAATTACGCCAATCCAAAGTGCGCTTGCACATTTGTGTCGGCACCGACACAATCGGTGTTGAAGGGTTAAGGAGAGCCTTTATGTCAGGATTAATCCAGGGTTTGTTGTTGGGAAAACATTTTATAGTCCTGGTGGGTATGACGTTCTCCACACAGAAGTTGATATACTCACTAACACAGTCTGTAAGGCTGTTAATGTACTCCCCATGAGAGTCTGCAAGCTCTTCAGACTCATTAGACCATCTCTTCACAGTGCGTGTGGTCACCGGCTGCCTGTAAACAAGAGGTTTGTACATAGGCAGGAGGTGTACAAGGTTGTGGTTGGACCTTGCCAGGGGAGGTAGAAGTGATGCTTCTGGGAGACAAGCTACAGTGCTCAGGGGTGGACCACCACCTCACCACCTGGATCCTGGACTACCTCACCAATCGGCCACAGTACCTGAGGACCCGGGAGTGCCCATCAGACACAATTGTCAGCAGCACGGGGGCCCCCCAGGGAACGGTTCTGGCGCCGTTTCTCTTCACCCTCTACACCGCAGACTTCACCCACAATACGGCAAAATGTCACCGATGTTCTCCGACGACTCTGCTATTGTTGGCATCTCTGATGGGGACAACAAGGAGTACAGGGAACTTACTCAGGATTTTGCTCTCTGGTGCCAGAAGAACCACCTCCAGCTCAACTCAGGGAAGACCAAGGAGCTGGTGGTGGACTTCAGAAGGCGCAAACACCCTCACCAGTGAACATCCAGGGAACGGACATTGAGAAATCTTACAAGTACCTGGGTGTTCACCTGAACAAGAAACTGGACTGGTCAGACAATTCAATGGCTCTGTACAAGAAATAACAGAGCCGACTCTATGTGCTGAGGAGACTGAGGTCGTTTGGAGTGCAGGAGGCACTCCTGAGGACCTTTTTTGACTCTGTGGTGGCTTCAGCCATCTTTTATGGAGTGGTCTGCTGGGGCAGCGGCATCTCTGCTGCTGACAGGAAGAGACTTAACAAACTGGTAAAGAAGGCCAGCTCTGTCCTGGGGAGCCCTCTGGACACTGTGGAGGTGGTGAGAGACAGGAGAATGATGGCCAAGCTATCATACCTGTTGGACAACATGTCCCACCCCCTCCAGGACACTTTGTCCGCACTGAACAGCTCCATCAGTGACAGGCTGCTTCACCCGCGGTGTCACACAGAGAGATACCGCAGGTCCTTCCTTCCTGCAGCAGTCCGACTATACAATCACCACGGCCCCTAGTAGACCACCACACACTCAATGCAACTGTAACACCACTGTTCCTCCGCTCATGTGCAATACACCCCGTTACTATTTATTACTATTCTTACTGTGCTTAATTACTTACCTTACTGTGCAATAAAATCACGTGCAATACGTATGTGCAATATATCTCTTTTTACTATGTATTATTGTTACCACTGGCTGCTAGAGTATTACTCTCACTGTTCACTTACTGTATTACGTCAACCTGCCACTTACTTGTTGTTGTGTTTTTTGTACTTATATCTTGTACTTATACATTTGTACTTAACCTTTATCTGCACTGTCCCTTTGCTGCTGTAGTGCTGTAAATTTCCCCGCTGTGGGACGAATAACGTTTTTCTGATTCTGATTCTGATTCTGATGAGCTGTATGCTTCCTTGGTGTTGATATACAGTCCAGTGTTTTGTTGTGTCTGCTGGAGCAGGTGACCTACTGGGTGAATGAGGGCAGAGTGGCAGACAGAGAGCCATGATTAAAGTCTCCAGAGATCAGAAAGAGGGCATTAGGGTGCTGTGTCTGCAGCCTGCTGATGGTGGAGTTTATGATGTTGCAGGCTACGTCAGCGCTAGCATAAGGGGGAATGTAAACTACTGTTGTGATAACATGGGAGAATTCCCGTGGCAGATAGCATGGCCTCATGCTAACGGCTAGCAGCTCAATATCCTTACTGCAGACCTGACCTTTAATAACGGTGTATATATATCCTTTATTTAACCAGGTAAAAGCCTCATTGAGATTCAAATCTCTTTTTCAAGAATGACCTGGCCAAGAGGGCAAGCATGAACATTGTTTCACAGAAATCACAAAACAACAGACACATACAACTGTTACACACTACAAAATGAATGAGCATAATATCCAGTTAATATGCAATATTAAACAGTTAAAATGCGTAAAACAGGCACAATGTATACCAGTTAGAGATCAGAAGCAATCACATCGACCAAGAGACCTATTTTCTCGATCCTTTAAAATGGACTTAAATTCCTCCACAGTTATTAACTCTGACAATTTCATCTCTTTCTGCACATTATTCCAGGAAGAAGGGTCAGCGTATTTAAAAGCTTTTTTTTCCTAGTTCTGTTCTAACCTTGAGGACCAACATCTGTGTAATATTGCGTGAGAGCAGGCCATAGTGATTTTGTTTGTACACAGATAAGAAGGAATCAGCCCAAGGAGAGATTTATATATAAAACCCAGCCAATGTGAAAGTCTGCGAACATGCAGAGATGGCCATTTAGCAGCAGCATACAGAGTACAGTGATGTACACGATTTCCACAGCCAGTAATAAACAGCAAAGCACAATGGTATACAGTATCCAACTTTTTAAGGCACTGATCAGATGCATTCATATAGAGCAGATCACCGTAATCCGGTAAAGGTAAGAAAGTTGCAGAGACCAAATGTTTCCTGATCTGGAATGAGAAACATGATTTGTTTCTGAAAAAGAAACCCAATTTAAGTTTCAGTTTGAGAACAAGATTTCCAGTGTGTGATTTGAACGACAGGTTCTGATCAATAACAATACCTTAATACTTATATGTTGTGACTATTTCAATCTCAACTCCTTGAGCAGTTGAGATTTTAGGAAGATTAGATGTCAACTTTTTTCCATTTGGAAATAGCATGAATTTTGTTTTGTCTACATTTAACGCCAACTTCAGTTGAGTTAAATGGGACTGAACAATATCAAAGGCAGTCTGCAGGAATTCAACGGTTTGTACAACTGAAGGAGATGAACAATAGATAACTGTATCATCTGCATAAAAATGGAAAGTAGCATTTGATAAATTATCACAAAGATTATTCACATATATGAAGAATAGCAGTGGTCCTAGTATGGAACCCTGGGGCACACCTTTTGACACAGGAAGGAAAGAAGAGAAGGCCCCAGCGGACTGAACACATTGGGTTCTTGCTGACAAGTAATTTGAAAACCAACCTACAGCATGTCTGGATAAGCCAATGTTGTAGAGTCTATCTGCCAGGGTGAGGGTGTGTCCAGTGATACACCATTTATCGTTCACAAACACAGCCAGTCCTCCTCCTTTCCTCTTACTGCTCTCTCTCGTCCTGTCCGCCCGCACAAGATGAATACCGTCCAGTGTTGCGTTTGTGTCCGGGGTTAGCTCGGTTAGCCAGATCTCCGTGAATAGCATGATGCTACACTCCAGATACTCTCTCCTTCTTTCTCTCCTCCTCCTCTTTCCTCCCCTTCTTCAGCCTTTTTTCTGCCCTTTTCCTTTTTCATCCTAGCCTTCTCCTTGTCAGTTTTCTGGACGAGCTCCGGAAGGTTGAGGTTATGAACCTGGAGGTCACTGTTGTTGTCAGGAGCTTAATCTCTTCCTCCATTTGGCTCACTTTTTTTGCACCAGTAAACTTCCAGCTCTCTGCTCTTCTTTTGCAGATCCTGCAGGCTGAGTTTATGAACCTGGAGGTCAGTGTTGCTCTGTGTCAGGAGCTTAATCTCAATCTGATCTTCCAGAGTCTTGAATTTTATTCTCCACTCTGCCCCGCACTGGATGATGTCACTTTCTTTCTCGATCAGTTTGGCCTTGCTCTTCAAATTCTGTGCTTCAAGAGCTTTCTTTTCAGTCATTATCATCATCGTTTTAAAGGACAACCTGGCTCAACTTCCTGTCAAAGTCCTCTTGCAGAGTTTTGAGCTCGATGAATTCCTCTGCCTCTCTTACAAGCCATCAGTTTTTCAACTTTGCGTTTAGTTCCATCAAATTCTTGTTGTCGAAGGTCTCTCTGATCCTCTTGTTCTTTCCAGACAGCAGTGACCTGTTTAAGCTCTGCCCTCCAGTGGCGTTTGACCGACAGGGTCTCATTCTGCTCTTCATGCTGACTTAGCCTCAGAAGGCAGACCACTTCATCTTTCTCTTTGATGTTGGTTTTCTTGTCAAAAAGTACTTGTTTCCTAATGGCTCTCTCTGACTGTAGAGCCTTGATTATATTATTTTTCTCCTGCTCCCAACTGAACTCCTTGGTGGCCATCTGCTGAGACCAATAGAGCTTTTCGCCAGTACTGCAGGGGTCTGGTGGGATGATGCTGGTTTCTCTGATCCTGCATTTCTTTAGCTGGACTGTCCTGCTTTGGCATAAGTTGAGAAGCGGCTTCTCAACTTTAAGCCCCTTCTAGTTCAATGGCGGATTCTAGTTAAGAGGCGGCTTCTAGTTGAGAAGCAGATTTAAGTTAAGAAGTGGCTTCAAGTTGAGCGGTGGATTCTTGTTGATAGGGGGCTTCTTGTTGAGAAGCGCCTTTTTGTTGATAGGGGTCTTCTTGTTGAGTTCTGGCTTATAGTTGAGCGGCAGATTCAAGTTGAGAAGTGACTCATAGTTTAGTGGTGGATTCAAGTTAAGAAGACGCTTCTCAAATTAAAGCCGCTTTTCATCTTGAAATCGATTCTCAACAAGAAGCCGCTTCTAAACTTAAAGCCGCCGCTCAACTTAAAGCCACCGCTCAAAGAGAAGCCTTTGCTCAACTTGAAGCCGCCTTTGAAAAAGAAGCCGCCTAGCTAGCTTTAGCTTGTTATATGATAGCCTACATATCCAGGGACATACCTAAACTATAGGCAACCAAATGTTGAGCGCAACTGTTCTGTGGGGTAAAAATGACCCCTTCTGCAGTACAAGGTATAAATGATCATATATTTTTTTTATCTTACAACCCCCATCATTCACTACATGATAAATGAACCTATATTAGATGTAGGGGTTTTATTCTAATAAAGTTAAATGTATTTGAAAATGGAGGGGAGTAAAAATTACCCCCTTGTCGGTACTAGTGTTGAAAACAATGTTTACACTCATACAGAAGTAATCCCTGTCAATCCACACTTATGATGCACTAGAAGTATGTGGCGGTTTTTGTATGTGAAGAGACCCTGCAGCCCTCTGACTGGATTTTCTCTGTTCTTCTTATTTAGATGTGATTTGGGCGATTCTAGGCATCAGCCTCTGGGCAGTAGATGTATAGCCCTCAGTCAATGACAGTGCACACGGGAGGTCTAGACTTAATTAAGGAGGTAGCAACCAGGTTACATGGCTGAGGCATGGATGTACAAAGAGCTGCACGTCTGTGTGTCTGTTTGGCCGAGTGCGGGGTTGAGACACACACACACACACACACACACACACACACACACACACACACACACACACACACACACACACACACACACACACACACACACAGATTAAATAATATTGTTTTATTTCTCTGATGCACTGTTCCCTCGCCGCTCCCTCTGGCTGCTCTCTCTGGCTTGTTCTGCTCTGGCAGGATGTTAGAAATATTGAGGTCTTAAGTCCAAATTTCCCCCAGTAAACACCAGTAAAAATGATCTTCATTGCGGTTTTATAGCCTTCTCTGCACTGCATTTATTATATTTCAATTTAACCTATTAATAGTAAAAAGGTTGTCGAAGAAATACCAGAATTACTCTTGAAACCTCAAAAAGTGTAATGTATATGTAATAAGTGGCGGAAGAAGTATTCAGATCCTTTACTTAAGTAAAAGTGTCAATACTACAATGTAAAAATACTCCATTGCAAGTAAAAGTCCTGTTTCGAGATATCACATTATAAATTCAAAATGGCGGAGATAAGAGATGTCCAAGGTATTTCAGGAAAAACTGTTACGCTAACAAAAAAACTTCAATTAAATAAAAAGTTAAAAATACTTCTATCCAGATTTTAGTAATAGTTTCTTTCGTTTCTGTGACTGAAGCTTATGTACTTGCAAGATTCTCACTGTTTAGAGTCGTATCCTCATGGTTGTTTGCACTTATTGTAAGTCGCTTTGGACAAAAGTGTCTGCTAAATGAACTGTAATGTAATGTAATGTAATGTAATGAAAAAACATCTGTTCACTGTAGTGGACACAATGCAGCAATGGTATATAAAGTGATTCAATGGAACTGAAATATATGTCCGAAAAAACCCATGTTTCTTGTTATTTAATGTTCTTATGTGTATTCGTACCATTTGCTCTAGGAAAATGTTTTAAAAAAATATTGTGAGCTCACCCTGGCTCACACAGGGAATAAAAGAGGGAAATAAAAGAGGGAGAGTTCTCTTGGAGGGTAAACAGTTTATTAAGGCGGCTTCACTCGGCGCCAGGTTCTCCCCGCCCTCGACTACCGCGGCCGCTGGTGCTGGTGCTGGTGCTAGTGCTGGTGCTAGTGATGACGCGGACTCCGTCTCCGTCTCTGTCTCTCTGGACGAACCCAGCCTACTGCAAGACAGAACCAGGTCATCGGTGTGCTTTTATTGTGTGACTGATTACCTGATTCCGTCCAGCTGCCTGGCCTCCAACTGAGCCACTCCCATCTCATCCCCAGCAGCCGACACAGCCACCACACCCCACTGCCATAAATATGTTTTTTTTTTTGTATATTTCCGACTTTAAGGAAAATTTTTGATCAGACAGCTCCAGGTTGAGAGGCGGCCCGCGCGCTCACTAGTCTGCAACAGGGTAGCTGCATCTATTGCGCTGAGATGGGACATTACGTGGCTGGATGTCCACTAAAAGCCAAGGCTCACCAGTAAAGAGGGCACTGGTGAGCCGAACTTCAAACAAGGGAAGACCCTCTCGCACTTTGACACCTGCCAGTCTCATCTCCTCATGCAGATCCATTCTCCATCCTGCACTTATCGACTCTGGGGCGGACGAGAGTTTTACGGATGAGGGACTGGCGAGGAGAATGGATTTGAGCGTACACCCACTACCCGAGGTGTTGGAAGCCAGGGCTCTGGATGACCGGCTACTGTGCCGGGTCTCCCACACCACTCACCCGGTCCAGTTGGTCATGGCAGATGGACATTCAGAAGAGATGAGTTTTTATGTGTTTAACTCTCCTTCACACCCGCTAATTCTGGGGTTTCCATGGCTCGTCCAGCACAACCCGCATGTAGACTGGTCCAGCGGAGAGATACTGGGATGGCACCCGACGTGTCCCACCACGTGTTTCCCGACCAGTGTGAAGCGTGATCTGGGGATTACCTCTTTTGATGGGGGGACCAGGGAGAGCCCGGAGAGGGATTTTCCGGATTTGGCCAAGGTTCCAGCATGTTACTTGGCACTTAAGGAGGTCTTCAATAAGACTCGGGCTACGGCCCTACCCCCTCATCGTGACTACGACTGCCCGGTCGACCTTCTTCCGGGGACTACACCCCCCAAGGGTCATTTGTATTCCCTATCCGCTCCTGAAAGGGAGACAATGAGGGAATACATCAAGGGAGCTTTGGAGGCCGGGATAATTCGTCCTTCCTCTTCACCCGCTGGAGCGGGGTTCTTTTTTGTAGAGAAGAAGGATAAGACCCTACGACCTTGCATTGATTATCGTGGCCTAAATAAGATCACGGTGAAGAATCGGTATCCCCTCCCACTCATATCTCCGGCATTTGAACTGTTACAGGGAGCCAAGGTATTCACCAAACTCGACTTGCGCAACGCATATCATTTGGTGAGGATAAGGGAGGGGGACGAATGGAAAACAGCATTTAATACTCCCAGTGGTCACTACGAGTATCTGGTCATGCCGTTTGGGTTGACCAACGCCCTGGCTGTTTTCCAGGCACTGGTGAATGACGTCCTTCAAGACATGCTAAACCGTTTTGTTTTTGTATACCTGGACGACATTCTCATTTTCTCACCAAATGAGAAGACTCATGTTAAACACGTCAGCCAGGTACTTCAAAGTCTACTCGACAATCTGCTATTCGTGAAAGCGGAGAAGTGTGAGTTTCACGTGAGGACTGTCTCTTTTCTGGGCTTCATCATTTCGGAGGACAGTATCCAGATGGATGAAGCGAAGGTTAGTGCGGTCACTCAATGGCCTGTCCCCACTAGTTGTATTGTAAACTGGTCCAAAGGTTTTTGGGGTTCGCCAACTTCTATCGCCGGTTCATAAGGAACTATAGCACTGTTGCAGCACCCCTACATGCTCTAACATCCCCGTCGATCCATTTCCGTTGGAATGAGAGTGCGGAGAAGGCATTCCTACAACTCAAGAGGAGTTTCGCTTCAGCCCCCATCCTGACCCTACCTGACCCTCAGCGACAATTCCTGGTGGAGGTTGACGCTTCGGATATAGGACTGGGGGCGGTCCTTTCCCAACGTTCCGTTTTGGACAACAAACTGCACCCTTGTGCATTTGTCAAAGAAACTATCACCAGCGGAGAGGAACTACGATGTTGGCAATAGGGAGCTACTCGCCATCAAGGTGGCGCTTGAAGAGTGGCGACACTGGTTGGAGGCAGCCGTTCCTGGTTCTTACTGACCACAAGAACCTTCAATACATTCAGTCAGCCAAAAGACTGAATTCCCGGCAGGCCCGTTGGGCCTTGTTTTTTACCCGGTTCAATTTTACCCTGACCTATCGGCCGGGGTCGAAAAACATTAAGGCTAACTCATTGTCCCGCCTTTTTGATCCCGACCCCAACCCCAGACCTCCTTCACTCGTACTGCCTCCTTCTCGGGTGATAGGCGCAGTAACCTGGGGAATTGAGGAGGAGGTAAAAAGGGCCATCAGGGAGATTCAAGTGCCTGAGGAGGTTCCCAGCAACCGTTTGTTTGTCCCTGAACATTTGTGCCCGAAGGTGATCCACTGGGCTCACACTTCCCTTGTTTCCTGCCATCCTGGAGCTGCGAGAACGTTATTTGTCATCCGGCAACGGTTCTGGTGGCCTTCCATGGAGAAAATGGTCAGGGAATACGTGGCCGCCTGCCCAGTATGTGCACGCAACAAGTCGTCTCGCCAACCGCCGTCGGGCCTACTACGGCCATTACAAGTGCCACATCGTCCCTGGGCAGAGATTTCTATGGATTTCGTCACCGGACTGCCCATGTCGGAGGGCAAAACTACCATCCTGACGGTGGTGGATAGGTTCAGCAAGATGGCACATTTCATTTCGCTATCTAAACTTCCTTCGGCGAAAGAGACGGCGGAGGTGGTCCTCTCGCAGATATTCCGGATTCATGGGTTTCCTAAGGACATTGTGTCTGATCGAGGTCCCCAATTCATTTCGCGTTTTTGGAAGGAGTTTTGTGAGCTGTTGGGGGCCAAGGTCAGTCTGACTTCGGGTTATCACCCCCAGTCGAACGGACAGTCGGAGAGGATGAACCAGGAGCTGGAGACGTGCCTACGGTGTCTTATCTCCCAGAACCCAACATCCTGGAATAAACATCTAATATGGGTAGAGTATGCCCACAACACCCTACCTGTCTCCTGTTCCGGCTTATCTCCCTTCCAGTGTGCATATGGGTACCAACCTCCGCTGTTTCCAGACCAGGAGGTGGAATCCAGTGTGCCCTCAGCCCAAGCCATGGTTCGCCGTTGTCACCGGATGTGGAGTCGGGCCAGGCAAACGCTCCTCCGCAGCTCCGCCAACCACAAGAGGATGGCCGATAGGAGGAGAGTCCCCGCACCTATGTATGTTCCGGGACAAAGGGTGTGGTTGTCCACCAAGGACCTTCCTCTGCGGGTGGAGTCGCGGAAATTGGCTTCACGTTTTGTAGGCCCATTTCCGGTGTCCAGGGTCATCAACCCCGTGGCAGTGAGACTGCAGCTGCCACGTTCCATGAAGGTGCATCCCACTTTCCACGTGTCCCGAGTGAAGCCCGTTGGAGAGAGCCGGTTGGTTCCCGCAACCATACCCCCACCTCCCCCCCCCGGTTTTTCGAGGGAGGAGAGATCTACACAGTCAAGCGACTTCTGGCGGTCAGAAAGAGGGGCAGGGGACGTCAGTATCTGGTGGACTGGGAGGGGTATGGTCCAGAAGAGAGACAGTGGGTGGCAACTAAGAACATTGTGGACCATACCTTAATCAGAGATTTTCACCGCCAGCATCCTGAGCTGCCTGGGACGTCAGGTGCCGTCCCTAGAGGGGGGGGGGGTACTATCAGGTGCCGTTCGTTAGATGTTTTGTGTTTGTACTTCCTGTTTTATTTTGTTAATGTTCCCTCATGTGTCTGTTTCCAGTTCCTGTCCCCAGCTGTCTCCACTCTGTTCATTAGTGTCTCCACTCTGTTCATTAGTGTCTCCACCTGTGTTTTGTTATCCCCTCCCACTTCCTGGTGTATATAGTCTGTGTGTTGTTTGTCCCTTGTTGCCAGTTCGTCTTCGTTCTTTCATGACAAGAGTTCCAGCATTGATCCCGTTTCCCGTGTTCCTGATTCCGTGACCTGACTCCGATTTCGCCTGCTCCCTACCTGTTCTGCTACGCTGAGGACCTATCTGTGCATCGACCTTGTTTCTGTGACCCGACTCTGCCTTTGGATTTCCCCTGCATGTTTGTTTGTCTACTTTACCCAGTAAAGTACATTACCATCATCGTTCTGTCTCTGAGTCGTGCTATTGAGTCCCTCTCTCCGTGGGTACTGGTCGTACCGTTACAGTTTCACTTGTTTAAAAGTAAAAACAAACATTTAAAAAAAATACTTAATTGTTCTGGTTAACTGAGATTTAATAATTCATGTTTGAACGGGATTTAATAAAGATACAGTGCATTCAGAAAGTATTCAGACCCCTTCACTTTTTCCACATGTCGTTACATTACAACCTTACTATAAAATGGATTACATTTATTTTTCCCTCATCAATCTACACTTGATACCCTATAATGATGAACCAATAACAGAATTTTAGAAATCTTTGCAAATTTATAAAAAAATAAGAAACTGCAATTTCCCATTGACATAAGTATTCAGACCCTTTGCAGTGACACTTGAAATTATGCTCAGGAGCATCCAATTTCTATTGATCATCATTGAGATGTTCCTACACCTTGTTTGGAGTCCCCCTGTGGTAAATCTAATTTATTGGACATGATTTGGAAAGACACACACTTGTCTATATAAGGTCCCACACTTCACAAAGTATTTTTGAACAAAAACCAAACCATGAGGTCAAAGGAATTGCCTGTGGAGCTCCGAGACAGGATTGTGTCGAGGCACAGAGCTGGGGAAGGCTACAAAAAAAATTCTGCTGCATTAATAGAATCGTTGTCCTGTTGGAAGGTGAAACGTCGGCCCAGTCTGAGGTCCAGAGCGCTCTGGAGCAGGTTTTCATTCAGGATATCCCAGTACTTTGCTCCATTCAGCTTTCCGTCGACCCTGACTAGTCTCCCAGTCCCTGCCACTGAAAAAAAAAAAACACAGCATGATGCTGCCACCACCATGCTTCACTGTTGGGATGGTATTGCACAGGTGATGAGCAGTGCCTGTTTTCCTCCAGAGATTCCAGAGAAGCCTTTAGGTTCCTTTTGACAAACTCCAAGCACACTTTCATGTGTTTTGCACTGAGGAGTGGCTTCTATCTGGCTACTCTGCCATAAGCCCAGATGGATGGAATGCTGTAGTGATGGTTGTCCTTCTGAAAGGTTCTCCCATCTCCACAGAGGATCGCTGGAGCTCGGTCAGAGTCACCATCGGGTTCTTGGTCACCTCTCTTACCAAGGCCCTTCTCCCCCGATTGCTCAGTTTGGCCAGGCGGCCAGTTCTAGGAAGAGTCTTAGTTGTTCCAAACTTCTTCCATTTAAGAATGATGGAGGCCACTGTGTTCTTGGGAACTTTTAATGCAGCAGACATTTTTTTGTAGCCTTCCCTAGCTCTGTGCCTCGACACGATCCTGTCTCGGAGTTCCACAGGCAATTCCTCTGACCTCATGGTTTGTTTTTTGCTCAAAAATACACTGTGGGACCTTATATAGACAAGTGTGTGTCTTTCCAAATCATGTCCAATCAATTTAATTTACCACAGGGGGACTCCAAACAAGGTGTAGGAACATCGCAATGATCAATAGAAAGTGGATGCTCCTGAGCTTAATTTCAAGTGTCACTGCAAAGGGTCTGAATACTTATGTCAATGGGAAATTTCAGTTATCGCTTGCTAAAATTCTGTTATCGCTTCGTCATTATGGGGTATTGAGTGTAAATTGATGAGGGAAAAATTGAATTTAATCCATTTTATAGTAAAGCTGTAATATAACAAAATGTGGAAAAAGTGAAGGAGTCTGAATACTTTCCGAATGCACGTACATTTGATTATAATTACTGGTGCAATAACATACAAGCAGCATTTTAATTGAGCTTGTAAAGAGGGCCAAAGAGAGGTGGTGCTGTGATTTTTCTCGTTTCTGCCCCTTTGAATGTAATCCTAAAAAAAAAGTATAAAACGGACATGGAACATGGCAGGCAGCTGCACTTCTTCTCCCTCTGTACCGAGGCAGACTGGAGCTACACTGACTCACTATCACCTCTAGAGGAACAAGTGGTATTACAGGCTGGACGGAGCAGCTAGCTGTTAGCATGCTAACTTCAGTAGATATCTCTGCAAGACAACACAGAGACGTCTTTGACATGACGTCACCACTGTTACCTCTTCACACTGTTGATAATGTTAGTTCATTGTTAAAGTTTTAAGTTTCAATTCTGGCACATCTTACACATTGAACCTTTAAAGCAACATTATGTAGTAATTGATATTTTTGTGATTTAGCTTCCCTATAGTTTGAGAGTGCAATTCACGTATACACAAGACAAAGCAATCCAGCTAATATTACAACCTGGTTCCGTTGCCAGCCCACCCGGCTCAGGCACCACACCGGCACTCCTCCCCGCCAGGATTCCCCACCTGCGGCGGGCCTAAAAACCTTCAGTCCACGATCCAGTTTCACCAAAATCAACTTAGTGCTGAAAGCCTTTTACACACTTCTCCTGGCAATTTGTACGACCCATGCAAGAACAGGCGTTCAGGTCGCAGAGTGGCACTGACAGAGAAGCGAGCATAGCATCAGCAATTATTTTGAAGCTGTTATTTTAAGGTGAAATAGTTACATAATGTTGCTTTAACAGCAATTTGTGTTTCCACAATCACTGACCCAAATATATCCGCACACTTTGTGATGACGAGTTTACATCATCAATTCTTAAATGTAATTTTGCAAAACTGAGAGCATACCAAATGAAATTCTATTTATCTCCACTGTATTAGAGTGGAGGCAGATATCTCAAAAGCTGGATTGGCTGATACCAGTAAAGGTAAGTTAGGGAAGTTTGTTATTTTGGGAACTGACCCTTTTAAGCAAGAATCTGTTAGATCTACTTATGTCTTACAGAGGCCCTGGAGTCAAAATCTTGCTTTTTAACACAGCAGGAGAGAGGGACTATGGTGCTGTACTCAGACTGCTGGTGGTGAGGATGACAGAAACTACAATAAATGAATAAAAACAACGCCACTTTATGTGCGATCGAACTATGTGACTTGTGTGACTTGCAGCCCTGCCTCGTTGACTACGTCCTGTTCTGCCCCAACATTACTGAAACACCTACAAGCAGCACAGGTCAGATGAGATGACCATGGACATACAGTATGTCCACATAGTAATGTGATTTTTCTTAACCTGATTTGAACTCTTATACAGTCTCACTAAAATAAAGGTATTTCACATGTGCTCTTGCTTTGTCCCGTGCTGCTGTTCTGTGCGGCTCACCACAGCATCGGCGTGCGAGTGCAGCACATGTTGGCCCGCTGCAGAGGAAACCAGAGCAGCTGGCAGAGCCTGAATGCAACAGAAACAATAGATCACCACCATGGCCATCTGGTGAGCAGCTCCGTGAGTCCCAGCCTGGTGTTCTCCTGCATCATTAGTGCCCTCCAGTGGATCAGCCAGAAAAAGGAGACGGAGTCGGCCTGTGCTGGATCACTGAGCTCCATGACAGGCTGAGAGAGGCGGCTCACGTCTCTGTGCTGGTGACCTGCAGCCTGTACCTGGTGGGAGGAGTGCTGAAACATCTGAAACATTCACTGGACTCATAGAGGATCACACATCATCATCACTGTTTATCACTGTAGGAACAACGTTTCTATAAGCTTAGTGACTGTCTATATACCTGACATCTAATATTTCATGTTTCTTTTTAAAATAATTTAGCTGTATGCTTCCACAGCAACACTCTGGTACGTTTATCTTCCTCAATAATTATTTACAGCCCTTTTGTGCTGTAGCTACTTCATGATGATATTTCTATAATATTCCTGTTTGGAGACATAATCTGTTAAATTCAACAGTCAGTAAAGTAAAAGTAAAGTACAGTACACTGTTTTATTTGTCCTCCGTGGTATCACTTCTTCCTCAATCTTCTGTTGTATACACATAACTTTCTGTGGGTTTATAATAACCCCAGCACTCTTTCTACAAAGACTACATTTATATTGACAATACTTCCTACTTGACATTGTGGGTGATGTTTTTTTTCCCCATGTTGTCACTATGCCATTGAGTAATAAATATTACATTATATAGCCGAATGTATATGGACCCACTCTTCTGGGCTCAGGCTTTCCACTTGATTTTGGAACCAAACATCTCCTGAAATTTGGCAAAACACATAATCCATCAAAGAGCACATGTTAAAGTATTATTTTAATAATATCCAGGTATTCACCCCTCTTTTCACCGTACACTGTCATGTTTCTCATCAATCTGAAATGGACAGAGGGGAAAGCAGTCCGGTCAGAGTGACATTCTTTTCACTGACACCACTTCCACACAACACAGCACTTTCTACAGTTACTGTGGTGTCTTCCTGATTTAGCAGCTTTTCCCTCATCAACTTCTCACAGAAGTTCCTCTGAATTTATTATCATTTTCATTTGAAAGCCTCTCGCTGTCTCCCGTGCTGCAGTACCACTCTCTGCCTGAGTGGTTACTGATGCACTGGTGGGGGCGCTGTTTTACTGAAACACAAGTATCAGATACTGACAGAATTGTTATTAACAGAATGGGGCTGTGAGGAGTATATGTCTTTCTTATTCTTTGTTTAGGGGGAAATGTGTTATATCTGAAGTTTATAAAAAAATGAAAATGCTGTCCAAGAAACACACATTAGAAAAAGAGAAGGTTGTCGAGTGGGTCAACTAACCCCTCCGAGAATAATAGCTCAGGGAAATGTCAGGCCCTTAGCTTTCTGAAAATGTGGCCCCCTGAACAATACAGTTGACTGGTGTCGGCCAGTCTGAACTCTTATTTTCATCCAAACCTGGGGCATACACATTTAATGGGGCTTTGACTTTATTGAGGCCATAAAATAAAATATTTTCATAGCAGCTTTTACACTCATGATGCGTAGACTGTAGCGTTGCTACTGTAAATGTGTGCAGAGACTCACTTTGAAGAAGCAGCCACACGAGCACTGCACTAGTTCCTTTAAAGACAAAAAATATTCATGTTGGTAATGGTCATAAAGACGAATCTCCTCCCACACCCTCTCTCCAAAATAAGCATACAGTTTGTTCTCGGTTTCTTCTTCTAAGCTAGTTCATAAAATCATAAATAGGGGTTGATAATAACTGGCACTACAATGAAATAGGTGCATTAGCTCAAAAATACATTAAAATGGCTATCAGAAGGAATTAATAATTGTCAAAAGTAATTTCTAATTATTATATTTAATATAATTATTAATTATATTAGTTAGTATGAGTTCATTTACACCAATCACCTCTAGGGGGCACTACCTCTGTCAGAGGAAAACAAAAGCCAGTTAACATAGTCTCATAAAATATACTAGACAAGGAATTAGGAAATCAGATTAACAATACAATTAATGACTATAAACAAAATCCCCATATCAATAGCTGGTGAAGGTTGAAGGATTTCAGAATTATTTGAGAGTAGAGGTTGGCATTATACAACTCTTATAAAACATTAAACAAAACAGCATGTATATTCCAAAAAAATATTTATTAATAAAACAACAAAACACAATATCTAATACTAAACAACAAAAAAGGGAATATGTACACAAATGTGTGTGTGTGTGTGTGTGTGTGTGTGTGTGTGTGTGTGTGTGTGT
>CALSBV010002302.1:654976-677973 GCA_943590825.1 Bovichtus diacanthus
TGTGTGTGTGTGTGTGTGTGTGTGTGTGTGTGTGTGTGTGTGTGTGTGGGGAAGAGAGAGAGTGGGTGTGTGTGTACATGTCGGGGGTGCTCCGTTAAGTTAAGTTGTACAAACCTTATTTCTCATTTATGTCCTGTTGCATGTTAAACATAGTGTTCTCTTATGACAGGTTGCAAACAATTGCCACAAAGAGACCTGTAATACAGGAAAACTGCTGCACCCAAACAAGAAAACATGTCTGTCTGGTCTGTCCTCACTCCCCTGCTGTGAATTCCTAGTAGTAATGTCAGAGCTAAGCTGACAGACAGACAAAATCTTAAAAGCCAAATGGAATGCAATGTTTGACTATTATATTTGCTTTCCAAATATTACTGGAGGATGTTTGCGTTGATCCTTCCTAGCTTTGTTAAAATCCCTTTCATTACTTGGGCATATGAGCTGGCATACTTCAGAGTAGACTTGGGCGATGAAGGGTTAACAGAGGATGTTTTGGAAGGTCGTGGGGCCCACTGGGGGGCCACTGCTTGGGGCCTCAGTCTTTCTGACTTATTAGCCCCTCATCAAGATTACTGCAGACAGGAGGCCAGAGGACAGGAACAACAGCTTGACAATCTCTTTATACCACGCAGAAAAAATATCATTAGAGAAGAGGTCAGCTGTTTTTATGACCTGCAGGCATTCTCCTGTTGAATTTAAAGCTTTAGCAATACATTCGCTTAGTTTATTGGAAACAAAAGTATATAGTACATGTTGCAGACTCCAGTCTAGCATAGATGACATCTTAATAAAAGCCAGAAGAGAACAAAGAATCTCACATATAGACAGGTAGTGAGAAAGGCCCCAGTTGGCGTGTAAAAATCACTTTATTGTGCTAATCAGGTATTAGAGACAGCCGGAGCAATTAGTGAAGTCACAACAGAGATTTGTTTTGGCGAGCTACTGTCAGGCAGCAACATTTCTAGCTCAGTGAGAAGCCTTGGGGATTTGGTCATGTATCTCGTGCCGTTGCTCTTTAAGATGCTTGAACAGGCCAGAATCCTCTTACTGGGACTCCCACTATCCACACTAATTCCAAGAGGAGGAGGTGGACTGCTGTGTTGGAGTTATCACAGCCTCTTATCATGGCTTCAGCTCTTACACTGCTATACTGAAACTCATTTTTACTTTAACCTGCATTTGGTGAATAACATGCAGTTTCATACAGTTAGCTGCAGTCACAGCTGTGGACTACCCAGTACGCTTAGAAAGAAAAAAGGTGGAAATAAGTCCCATAAATTCAGTTTACTTACTTGGAATGCCACATCTTCATCTGGACAACTACTGCTCTGATTTCCATTGAATTGTGTACAGACGGTCCCCAGAGGAGGGTTCCTAATGACTTTGGTGAACCTCTGAATTCTCCTAGTCCCGCTTGACCAACATTTCTATCCATGATAAGGTATCCCAAAAACTACTGGCCACTGTTCCATTGTAATTACAGTTGACTTTCATGCACCAAAGAGGATGAACCCTCTTATTTCTGTGACCCAATGATCTTCCTTGTAAATTTTGGTCAAAGACAACAAAATGTGGAAATAACCTAGCGAAGATAAGCAAAATGTACTGAGCACATTCATGCTCTTCAGAAGAAAGGATACTCATTGAGCTTTCCTCTAGTTCCATAGGACATAATATTCAAAACTGCCATCGGCCAGTTTTTCAGCAGATTTGATCCTATATTTCCCATAATGCAAGCTGTTAATACAATAATACAAAAATATCAATTACTACATAATGTTGCTTTAAAGGTTCAATGTGTAAGATGTGCCAGAATTGAAACTTAAAACATTAACAATGAACTCACATTATCAACAGTGTGAAGAGCTAACAGTGGTGACGTCATGTCAAAGACGTCTCTGTGTTGTCTTGCAGAGATATCTACTGAAGTTAGCATGCTAACAGCTAGAACACTAGGTTTTTTTTGTTAGAAGCTCCTGGCCTTGAAATTGCCCTTTTCTTTCAAACTCTACAACCCCAGTTTGTAACACAGGCTTTGTCATAATGATTTGTAGTCTTCAAATTCAAGCCTAGAATGAGATAAGAATAGCAAAAGTGATTTTTCAGTATTTTGTTTAACGTTTTTATCACTTTATTACAGTGTGGTGTAATAGGCATTGGACCCTCTAGAGGCAGCAGGCCTGTAGAGCTTTAGTCTTGGTATCGCCATCCTTAGTGCAATGTGCTGTTTGTTGTTTTTCAAAGTTTGAGTAGGTGGTGCTATTTTCATGTATCACTATACAGGCTAAGTAGTTTTCGGCATTCATAGTGAGACCAAAAAATGTAAAACATAACACTTTCTTTGCAACACAGATTAAATGTTTTGGGGTTGGAAAAACTATATGATCAACAAATAACATGACACTGATGAACTGTATAAAGGAGGTCACTGTGGTTTATAACGCTTATAAGTATGACAACATCACTGTGTTTCACTTTTTCCAACTCAATTTATTTTCGGCTTGGGAACTTTTTCAAATGCATTAAAAGAAACATGGAAGTGAGTAATGGTGGATTGGTTGTTAAATGGAGTTTGAATGCTTTCCCATCTGAGCTCGAGCAGCATTCTTTGTTGGCAGAGTTTAAAAGAGGGGGAGTGAGGGGGTGAAGTTAAGGGTCACAAGGCAATTGGAACTCTTTTGAGATGCCATTGTTGTGGAGGGTCAGACAGGAATGGATGTTAAGATGTGCAGAGGAGGGAAATGTATGTGTGTGTGTGTGTGTGTGTGTGTGCGTGTGCAGGGCAGAGAGAGAAAGAGAGAGTGAGGAGTGAGTGTCTGGAACTTTATAAGGAATCCAATAGATTATAAACAGCTCTGTCCCTTCTCTCTCGGGAAGGTTGGAAATGTTATCTGGGATTTTTCTTGAAGAAAACACAGAATGAGAGGCATCCCACTGTTACACACAATGTTGTGTTTCCCACTGCTTGTAAAAAACCACCAACAGTGTTTCCTTTTAATCTGCTCTGCACCAGTAGAGACTTGAACACACATAGATACAGACACAAGAGCAAGTGTGCATTGTTCATCTCAGAGATTATAGCCTGTAATTCAAAACACACACATGGTCCGGTCTTTATTTGACTTAATTGTGATGAATTATGATAATGTATGTCCTACAAAAACCATACATTGAGGCACTCTGCCCTATGTGAGGTTATGAAATTCCAAATTTCCAGTTATGAAATTCCAAATTTCCAGAAATGTAAAAGATAAGGCTGGTATCATTCTATATGTTTTTCTTATTTCAACAAATCCAATGAAAAGACCAAAGCCAACAATGTATTAGTCAATCTATCAATACTTTACACAACTTCCCCTACACTGTCTGTGGCTCTCAGATCCAGACCCATCGGTTTTTACTGAAGATGTACATCTTTAAAAACAGGTCAAGAAAATAATGTTTCATTTAAAAAAAAAAAAAAGCTCAGTCATTTATTTAAACATTTGGTCACTGAAGTTTAAATAATGAATTTGTTGGGGACTATTTTCAGCGGCGGAGTAATACACATTTGGTGCTGTAAGGAGTTTTTGTGGCAGCAGGACGGTGTGTGTGGCAGTCAAAATAAAGTACAGTGTGTGTGTTCATGGAACATGTCACCCAGTGCAACCGAGAGGCTCATTGATGGGTTTCTAATAACAAGAACAATTGAGCTCTATGGCACAGAGGAAGAAGATGTATTGGGCTTTGTAGGTTCAATTAAACGCTGATTAGTTGAACTTTGGAGGGAAATCATGGCCTTTTGTTAAAAGGAAGTAATGTTGGCTGTGGGATGGGTGTGTGATGATGGGATCCTAAATGCGGTTTGCAGTATTGAAGTCACAAAACATGGCCTGTGTTGTTACAGTTTAAAGTTCAATACAGCAAATGACATCCAAGATTGTGATTAGTTACCTTTGAACAACACAACAGGATATTGTGCTGTGAAAAAGTAACAAGCAAAACAAAAACAATTATTTAAATTTTTTTGTTCAGTCAGGATACAACAGTTCATATTCCCATCGTCAACACCATTTTAGATGTTGGTGATGTGGTTAATCTGTGAACAAAGTCTTCCTGTTGCACTCACTGCGCGTCACTCTGTATTACCATACAGTGCAGGTGTAAGGTAGGAGGAACTGTTAGCATCCTGTTAGTAGCTGTGATTATTCCAGGCGTGAAGTTCATAATTGCTTGTGACTTTGTTGTGTATTGTAAGCACACAGGCCTGACTCAGAGGCGCAGATTGGGTTGTCTGTCAATCTGGACAGTATTTGTTTGTAAAGATGATGACCCCCTGTCATGGTTTGTCTCCACGCTGGATGAAACTGGATTATAATATCGTCCAACTGCTCTGAAAGGAACCGACTGAGGGCTGAATGGTCATCAGAGGGGTCATGTGATGTGAACATGCACACCTAGGCATCGCAATGTTAGCATTCGCAATAGTCACATTGCAGGACGCGCAATGTTGCTGCTTGATACAATAGATTTTGGTTTCTAATTGAAACGCTACGTCAGTTGAGAGAAACCACATCTTGGCAGTGCCACAGAAAACAGCTGTGTTTCATTTCCTAGGCAGCTAAATATATTAGCTGTCAATAACTCTCTGCACCAATGTTGTTTTCAGATTAGGGAAGTGCGTATATGCTACGTACAGACAGGGAGGATGTGCTTCTAATTGTAGAATCAGCCTGATCAATACACTCATGTGCCGGAGCCGCCTATTATGTTTACGCTGGGCCTGACCACGGAAATCAAACGCCCGCCCAGGGATTTATGTCTGCTGCTGGATCTGAGACGGTAGCTTCTCATGGCTGGTTACCTCTGACGACCAAGCATCTCTCTGTTGATGTTCATGCTACACTGAGCAGAGGTCAGTCAATCCCCCCTGTCTCCTCACCCCCACGTTACACACTAGAGCCATAAGGCCACGCCTCCTACAGTTGTCGCTCCGCCATTCCTCTGTTGCATTTTGTTGCATGCTGGGAGGGAGGATTCTAGCAGATTTGAGGGTGAAGTTACCATTTGGTCTGACGCCCAGAAAAACACTTCCAATAACTCTGTTCACATTGTGTGTCTGGAGAAACATAAGATTATGAACAGGACACAGATCAATGTCATTGTTGACTTCATTGTCAAATATCAATTCATACTACAATATATAAATTGTGACATAAAGAAATGCAGTTAACAACATTGTCAATTCAAAGCCAGCAGTAAAAATGCTAGTAGATTATCTAGTGTCGTGTAGTAGTGTTAGCCGTAGCAGGTTGTAGCGGTCGTCCCCAATAACCAGAGACGTGGGTGGTAATTAAGAGGTCTAGCCTCTACTCGTCGGTATACATTGGAGGCATGCGCTCTATATGTTGTGTCATGTAAGACTTATGAATAGTGGGAGCCACAAATCTAAAGTGAGATCTAATAAAGTAATTACAATAAAAAATTGAGGGAAAACAAAGCAACAGAGTATATATTAAAGACATTTGCACCTCACTTTTCCTTGACATAAAGACAGACCTACAAACAGACAGACAGACTGTCAGCCTCCTCAGGCCTGGGTGAGACTCCACGTCAGCCTGCTGTCATTTTCTCTATTGTGTTGCTGCAGACAGTCGCTGAGGAATGTGAAGCTGTGGAGCTGCTCTGACTCACTACTTTACTCATTTGCATGTCGCTTGTTGAAGGCCACCCGTCCCTCCCCTCGCCCGGCCCCTCCCCCACCTCTCACGGAGTGTTTAATTAAACTTTTTTTGTTGTTGTGAATGCAGCAAGTTGGAGTTAAGCCTGACGCTGGGATCAGGGCCTGTGGATGTGGTTGGGGGGTGGGAGTGTGTGTGTGTGGGAGTGGAAGTGGGGGTGAGTAAGGCATTTGTCTACCTACCATAGAGGCCTCCACCAACCAGATAGGTGCTGGTGTAAGATCCCTCTACCGCTGCTCCCAAAAGTGGGGGTGGAAGTTGAGGGCACTGGGGAGCAACATCCAGTGATCCACAACCTAGAAAGTGTACATTTAGAGTAGCCTACTTTATTAGAAAGTTGTCTTGGAAACACTGAAAAAGTCAACAACGACCCAAGAAAGGACGTCTTTAATTTCTCAATATTTAGCTATAAACCATAAACTATAAAAAAAAACGCATCCAACTGATGTGATGATAACAGTTTATGTTAATGACATGTTAACTTTTTTATCTTATTGGACACATTTCCTTATTCTGAATTAAGATACATTTCTTAATAGAACCCCAACTGTAAAGTTGTTTTTCATTGAAATGTTATTTAGAGTCTCTTAAATTCGTAACAAATAAGAAATACATATCAGTAGCTGAATTTTATTACCAAAGATGCTTGATGTTTTTTTCTTTCTATTTATTATTATTATTGATATTATTATTAGTATTATTAATATTATTATAATAATAATAATTATTATTATTACCTTCTGATCTAGCTTTGTTTTTCTTTCTTTATTAATTGAAATGGTATGGCTGATTTCTTGTACATTCTTATAAAAACTCATTCCTAACCCTAACAGTGCTGCGCTCTGGAGAACAGCTGCCCGCCCCAGCCACGTCCCTACAACTTTTGTGCGGTAAAATAACTTCATACTTCCCGAACTGAAAAAAAAAACAATACCAGTGAACATAATTACATTTCATTCAAAATATATCAGGCACCAACCATCCAGTGGTTTCATCAGACATGGTTAATCCACAAAAAAACATACAAAACATATAAACCGATTTAAAAAAATGCTATTAGGAGTGGATGACAGTAGAATTAACCTGTAATTAAAATGTATCTACAGCTGTCTTTTGTTCAAGAATGTTAAAATTAATTATTAAATTAAATTAAATAATAATAAAAAATTTAAAAAAAGTTATCTATAGAAATCTATTATGCATTGGAATGCAGATGGACACACAGTAACATGTAGTGGGGTAGTGAGGAAGATACAGGCCAATTAATTAATTAAAAAAATGCATATTGATTATAAGATGTGCCCTGATAATGTAGATCTGAACTAAGTCTAAATCTGGCAGTTGTTAATTTCATTCAATTTGATTGTATTTCAAATCTAATTTGTTATATCTCAAATATTATTTCTCCATTCTTTATTCATCCAGAATATCAATTGTTTTGGAAAATGTCGAGACATTAACCAATTAATTGATTAGTAAATTGCAAACAAGGGTTGATAATTATCGCCCAATTATTTAAAAACGTCACTGTAAAAGTAATGTTTTGAAGATATACGTATGTCACATTCCAACATAACATCCAGCTTCTAAACTGTGAGGATATGATGCTTTTTTCATCTTGTGTGATAGTAAACTGAATATCTTTCCATTCAGCTGCAGCTACAACATTATGATACCACCATGGACTTTTTCAGTATATTCTGACATTTTACAGACCAACCAATGAATCTATTAATCAATAAAATAATCAGCCGCTGAGGAGATCATGCCATGTTAATAGTTAGTTGCAGCCCTAAACATGTTGATGTGTGGGATGTTGAGTCCCAGCATCACTGCGATTGATTTGACTCACTTTAAAGTACATGTGTGCACAATGAGAAATTCTTGAAAAACCTGTAAATGATAAAACATAAATGTAATCTAGAAATAAAGGAAGTGAAGTGAACTCCCTCGACCGAGAGAGAAAGACCCCATCAGCGAAGCAGTGGGTGAATGAGTCCAATCCAGAGGTCCAGCTCATGTTTTCCTCCCCTCACTCTCTGCTGGGGTGATTACTCTGCTTTACTCCAGCCCAACTCGGTCTCCAGAGAGACTCCCACTCACTCCAAAACACACGTTCACACACACTCAGACCCAGAGTCCCAGTGATCAGGCATGTAGGTGCTGGAGCTCACTCGCAGCAGCTAACTTGGAGCAGCCTGGATGGAGCACTGCAGTGTGGTGGTGGATGGAGAACCTGTGGACTGACAGCATTGCTCTGCACTGACTGGAAACCTCAGCAGCCGGTTGCACCATGGAGTTTGGAAGAGTTTGGTCCAGATATCAGAGGACGGTGCTGATCACCATGATGATGTTCAAACTGGGTAAGGCTTCGACATGTGCAGTTTCCTACTCCTGCAGAAATGTAAACATATATGCCATATATCAGAGTAGGAACTTTTAGCCAGTTTTTAAAGGAAAAGCAAACTAGCAATTGTGTGTGAAGTGTACAGTATGTGTGCCACCCTGATGTTTTCAGTATGTGTGCACATGCATGGCCATGTATTTATTTGTGTGTTTAAAGCCACGACAGGGCCATCCTGTAGAAGGTGTTAACTGTGTGGGTCTGAGTTTAACATACAAAAATGTAAAATCTGTCAACCATGCAGTCTCACAAATGGAGAATAATACATTATAAACAGTAATAGATAAAGTACCCACTCATAAATGAACAATGTTTAACCTGTAATTAGTACCAAATCACAGGAAATAAAGCATCACCAGCAGTTCTTTACAGCATCAAGGGCTACTGTTAACTGAAGAGCAATAAATGAATCTTTTGACTCTAGCTTAAGCATCGTAACTTGTTTTGTTAACAATATATTTTATATGCTAAAAGTGATGGAACCATGGAATCAAAGTAATTTTTTTAATTTCGTGATTTCTAAAGATAGCTGTTTGTATGTGTAGGTTAGTCAATTTTTGACAAACCTACACATACAACTTATCCCTGATTCATAACTGATACAAAAACCATACATACCAACCAACTATACTGATGAATCTGCAGCACGTCCTAGGGTGTGTCTGAGTGTGTATGTATGTGTGTGTGTGGGGGTTCGTGGTCGACCCCACCACCTTATGAAACACCGTTGACCCATTTTTCCCGCGACCTTCATTTGTGTGAAGCGTCTGAGGCTCGTTTAAACGTTGGCGGACCAGCAGCAGGGATTGGCTGAGGGTGGCATTGTTGAAGATCACCATGGTGACGAGCTGAGCGTCCGGCTGCACTGCTCCACAGCTTTTTGTCTTAGCTTTGAATGGAAGGAGTGATGGGTATTAAGGAGCATGGCAAGAGATCTGGCACTCTGAGGTCTTAAGGATTTAACGAAAAAAAACGAAAACACAAACGGGAAGCTGAGTACATGTGATGATGAAGATGAGGATAACAGGGATTTTAAGATGCAGGATTTGTCCAGTCAGACTACTATATTCAAGAGTCACATTTAATGAAAAGTACACAAAAGCATCCATAGCATTTACTAACTAATGAGAGGAAACATGAGAGGAAATAAAGTCTGAACAACAGCAGTTTTAGGAAAAAGAAAAAACACCAGAAGGACCATCCCCTATGGGCCTCTTAAGGGCTGCCATCTCCAGATGACACACACAGACGACAACTGCATTCTTGGCTTTTCATTTCATCAAATGTTTTTCAGAAGCTCACTAATTATTCCACTTTTTGAGGAAAAAAGCTTCAAAAACACGTCGAGGAGCCAGCTGATAACTAACTCCTTAGAAATTCCTCATTACTCTTAATACCAGAAAAAAAACACATATTGATTTTAAGTTCATTGTAATTGTAATGAATAGCCCTATGATTCTAATTTGTCAAATAAAAGTTTAAAAAAATACATATTTTGCCTCCCAAACTAGACAAAAAACATTGTGTTAGAACTGAAGCAGTCTTTGCAGCAGCTCACATGGGAGACATGCGTCTCTGACTCAGTGTGTAACTGTGACTGATTCAGAGACGATTTGTGCATTTTTCTGTATAAAGCAAAGCAGCCACCTGCTGTGGAGCCTTTGGAGCACAAAGATGAACTCAGGCAGAGCTGCTCGTCTCTTGCGGTGATTCAATAAAATTCCTCCAAGCCCAACGTGTGCGTTCGGCAGGGGCTTCCCTCTCTCTGTGATTCATAGAATCGCCGCTTCCTCTGCCCTGCAGCCAGACTCTCTGTTGACTTTGTGTTGCTGTTTTTGTGACTTAGGGTACACTTTCTCTGGCTCTCTCCCTGCCTTTTGCACCTGCCAAGAATTTAAAAAGTCCTAGATCGCATGTAAGAGTGTCTTTATCTCATTAGATATGGTAATTTATGAGGTGCAGACGCCCTTAAAAACTCTTAAAAAGTCTAAATTGTTTTAGCAACATACACATATTCTCAGTCTCACTGCCACTCATTTCTATGAATTGTGCTTTGGGGGGTTGTTTTTATTAAGTTTGGATTGAAGTGTTCCTTCACGGTCTCTCAAATTAGTAAAAAGACTTAATTTGTTCTGGTTTTTACATTTTTTCAAGATAAGTCTGGAGTTATTTACATTTTTTTCTTATTGTCAACAAAACCCCATTTAAAAAAACGAAAACCAACAATGTGCTGGCCTTGTAAATACTCTCTGTCTGTGGCTCTAAGCCCCAAGACCAATGGTTTCTGCTGAAGAAGTAAATATTTAAATACGGTAAAAAAATATATAGCTTTTTTAAAGGCTCAGTCATTTCCTAAAACAGCTTGTCACTATAGTTTTTATCACGTTAAAGTTCCTCAAACAGGAAGAATTAGTGAATTTGTTGGGGACTATTTTCAGCTCAAAAGAGTATTTGTGGCAGCAGGAGGGCGTTTGTTGGATTGAGTCAAAATAAACCACAGTGTGTGTTCATGGTAACGAAGGAACATGTCACCCAGTGTGTTTAAATCGTTTTTGGACAACAATAAGGCTCTATAATATCTTTGATATCACCAGGCGTATTCCTAAAAAGGTTGTGTAAGCAACATGCATCCTACTGTATCTACTGTACAAGCCCAGCATTACCTTAAGGCTGGGAACTTTAACTTTAACTTTATTTCTTACTAATCTTGTAAAAAACACAAATCCAATGGAAGGGTATTTTGTTCAAGTTTCGCTCAGGATGTTCTTAAATATTAAACATTGTGCAGTTTATGCACTGCACAAGACCTCCTTAACTTCAGATACAATCACTTGAGAAGGAGCCAGAAGCCATTCAGATTGATGAACATGTGTACACTTTATTCCATAACGTGATTCATTTCCAGCAATGTGCTTCTTCAGAACATTTAATTAATCACAGTGGCATCTGAATGTACACAATAATCCATATAGAGTAAACAAAGATGAACAAAAGCTCAGGTGAACCCTGTTAATGAAATGTACGTATGTCCTACATTTACTAGTAAGGAAAATTAACCCCAGCATGTTGTTAATTACTACTAATAGAAAGATTGATTTTTGCATAATATTTTTTGTATTTTTATCCAAAATACACATTACTCTATATGGATTATTTTGTACATATGTTTGCTCCAGAAGTGATAAAAGAATACATTTGATGTAAAGTTCTGGAGAAGGTCTGTTGTCAGTAAAATTATCAGCTGATGGAGATCTAGGGTGTGTATTCCTGCAGTGATGTGTGTGCAGGGCTCTGTATCCATGCTCCTGCTTCCTTTCCAAGTTATCAGACTTGTTTGCTGTCATATTTAAAAAGAAAAATATTTTTAAAAGAAAAAAACCTCCACACCACTTTTTCGTAGAGAAATGGATCAAGTCAATTCAGGCTGGTTTTTCTGCTTTTCAACTGGGTGCTTAAAAATCTTCAGATTTAATATAGCAAGTAGACTTCATCAAAGAGGAATGAAGCAGCAGCACGGACTGGAAGTAGTGATACGTCTTTGTTAAAGCAAACCCTCTCGGAAGAGACTGTGAGTTCTGAGGAGAGCAGTTTGATCCTGACATCATTCTACTTGCCACAGTGAGTGGCTGTGCTGGTACCATTCAGTGCCAGGGATCAACCCTGTCTGGCCATAACCATGATCTATGAAGTGCTCAGTAATGGGGGAAGGGCTATAGGAGCCGTTATCAGCTCCCTGGAATGTGTGAAGGGTTGATAGAGCAGCGAAGAGTGAGGAGACCCTCACTGTCTCTGTCAGCTGCCTCATACAGAGGCCGTCATTAATGAGTTTACAGGTAACGCAGATTAAAGTGCATGATTCTGCTTTTCATGTCAGTCCAGGGAAAGATCTTGACTCTCTTTAGCAAGGGAGACGAAAGAGAATGACAAACAGGAAAAAAAAGAAAGAAGATGATCTCTGTACAAGTGAGAGCCAACAGAGGGAGGTAAAAGAGGGAAGTGACGCAAGGCAGACAGAGGAACTGACACTTGTGAAAAAGACATTGCAGCTTAAGTTGAGATATGAAGGAAGAAACATGCAAAAACCACCTTCAAGCATTTACACAACAAATCAGACATTGTTTAAAAGCCAAAAAGCATCAGAAAACATATGCAGTGATCATAAATTCACTGACTAAGGTCTCAATGGACTTCACTGCACCTCATTCTAACAATGTGAACATCAGCTCAGGTTATGAACACTACGCTGGGACTTCTGGGATCAGCATTCAAATAACAATAAAAATAGAGGGAGAACAAACAACACATTACTTCTTTGGATTCATCAGGTATGGAGAGCATCAAGACGGTGGGAGGAGAAGTGAGAGACTGATGTGAGGAGGAAGACTTGGCCTTAGAGGGGATGAAGGAAGTGATAGCAGATGCATGTGAGAGGAACTGGAGGTGTTAAAGTGGGAAATGGATGATGTAGGTGTTGCAGAGAAGATATAAACCCATTGTTACCGGGATGTTTGTGTTGATGACTTGCTGCCAGAGTAACACATTGTTTGTTGATGATTTTATCCAAAGCACCCGACAGTACCATGATGATTTCTGAGTATGGCTGCCTGTGGTGGACATGAAGCACCTTATTAGGAGATACAGGAGAAAAAGGTGTCAGAATTTGCCTGGTCGACAAACATGTGGTTCATCTACCTTAGAGTTGATAGAGAAGATTTCTAAAGCCAAGCTAAGTAACTTTTGAAAGAAAAATGACTACAATCTACCGCTTACAATTTTAAAGCTGAATGTATAAGCTATGACATGCATCCTAAGTCAATACACTTCTTGCTACTATGGCCTTACTAAGTCGAGAATGATCATTAGGTGATGGTAGAAGCTGCAGGAAGCATGTTTGTTGTTTCCTGCTCGTCATCCACTCAGTCTCAACCAAGTCACCTAATGATGATGTCTTGACTCAAATACTGTATATCATCCTGTAATTGCCACTTGTGGCCAATGTTTACTAAAAGGGACAAAGTCTTGCATTAAATCTGTGTTACTTTCCTAAAATGAAGTCTTCATCATGCCACAATTCACCCCACAAATGACATACTGATAAGCATTAACAGTAGTGAGGCCAAACTTGTCAACTTTGACCACATAATGGCACAACATTTGAGGAAACTGCAAATCTAAGAAGGCTCTTCTGCTGTGGAGCACGACTGTATTTAGCAAGTGCATTGTGTGAAGTCAGACATTTAGTGTAATGGAGATGCTTATAGAAAGGCCATTTCAGCTGGATTAATTCTCTATGGACCATGAATGACTACGAGTAATTTCACAGCAATTTAACCATCAGATCTTGAAAGTTGGCATTTTGGCATGGAGCACTGCCGAGGTGCCCCCCACACTGCTCCCCTCTTAACGGCGCATCACATAGTGGTCGCACGTAATGTGATAAAATCGACTTCCAGTCGAGAAGCGATGGATTGTAGGTAAGAAGCAACGAATTCCAGTTGAATTGAAAAACGGCGCCTTCCAGTTGAATTGAAAAGTGGCGGCTTCCAGTTAAGAAGTACATTCCAAACGAGAAGTGGCTTCCAGTCGAGAAGCAGACACTGGAAGCCGCTTCTCCACTGGTAGCCGCTTCTAAACTGGAAGTCGCTGTATTTCCCAGGTTTAACAGAAATATGTTTTATCCAAAGTCTGCATAAGGTGGAGGTTGGGGTGGGTGGATGGATGGGTCAAACACGAGACTTGGTGGTGGCCCATGTGCAGCGTTCAGAGGTCATAGACATTTCACGTGTTTCTGTGAGATCACGTTGTTGTTGTTGGACAGATTGACAGACTGGTGGTTCTAACATAATCATTGCAATTTTCAGGTTAGTAATGTCACTATTGTTGACCACTAAGTTCCAAACTGTGTACAAACAGTTATGAGTGAAGCGTTCATTGACAACACTGACAGCTGCTAGCTTGGTCATGTAATAAGTTTACTTTTAACACCATCTGCTCTGACCTTAAGTCCAGGGGAAAGAGGGGACCTTGAGTACCACTAAAGGTCAGAGTTAGAGGTAGATCACTGTATAAGCCTGAGGGTAATGCAGCTAGAGTTTATGGGGAAAGGCACTGGAGGCTTCTGTGTTAGCCAACAGGTCTTCAGCTCACTTTCAGTTTAGTGAAGTACTCATTCACATTTATATACCTTCATGGCAGGCTTTTTAAGTGTGTACAATTACCTATATTCTTGGGGACATATTGGATCAACAGGATGTAAAGGGGTAGCCTGATCTGTGAGTTTATCTATATTTTTGCAGATTAGCGCTCACACTACTTATTGAGGTCACTTGTCAATTAAAAAGTGTACCTTGATGTTTATCCTTGGAATTCCTATTAATTAAGATTACATTTCCTTTGATAGCACTCTTGTCTTTGTCTGTTCCCCCATCGATGCTCATGCTAACATCACAGCTTACCGATGAATTTTGGATAGACCAAGGTAAAAATGTTTGGCAATTTGGTACTATCTCTCTCTATCCCTGTTTGGGATTTAGGCTTGTAAGAAAGAAAACGGTTGCCTATGGCATCTCTAACTGCATTGTGTCTTCCATTCCAGGCCTACTGTGCACAGCTGCAGCAGACACGTGTTTGTCATCTCCCTGCAACAATGGGGCCACATGTCTTGACCACCTGGGTGACTATGTGTGCCTTTGCCCCAAAGGACCGGTGTGGTACATGGGCGAACACTGTGATGAGCTGTATGATGCCTGTATCATGGCACCTTGCACCAACTGTACCAGCAGGCCTGGGACTGACAACTTCACCTGCCACTGCCCGGACGGCCTCACAGGCCTGAACTGCACACAGGATGTAGATGAATGTCAGAGCAACCCCTGCAAAGGTGTCCAGTCCAATTGTGTCAACGGAATCAATGGCTATTCCTGCCACTGCCCCCTGGGATCGGGAGGGGAGGACTGCCAGGATAATATGACCATTTGTTCACAGAAAATATGCCAGAATGGTGGCACCTGTATGGACATCCCTGACTTTGGGCACAGGTGCCAGTGTGCTGCTGGGTACCAGGGGATGAACTGTGAGGAGAACATTGATGAATGCTGGTCTGAGCCCTGCCAGAATGGAGCCATCTGTAAAGACGGGGCTGATACCTATCAGTGTTTCTGTGTGCCTGGATTTCAAGGCTACCACTGTGACTTGGACATTAACGAGTGTGCCTCCCGACCCTGTCAAAACAATGGCACATGTCTGGATGAGGTGGATCACCACAGGTGTGACTGCCCTCCTGGATTCAAAGGTAAGCCACTGTGTTTATTAAGTGCGTGGCTTAATAAAGTCAGACTGGCTGGGTTTTTCAAAGGAGACATTTCTGTCATCGAATCAGATCTTGGCTAATGATCTGCTGTGTGATATGAATACATTTGAACATCAAAACAGCAATCCAATTATGAGACTCTAGCACTCTCCATTTAAACGCAAGGCTGATTAACAAAACGTCCCAGATGCCCGAGGGCCATAACCATACCGTAGCCATTTATTTATTTGTCATAACCATGACCTTCCCATGCCTAATTGTAACCACACTGCAGTTTAGTTCTTTCTAACCTATTTGTCTGCTTGGGAGTTGGCTATAGTCTCAATTCTGTCTGGTTGGATCCCACAGTGTCAGACTTTGAAAACCCCGGCTCTCGAGGGTTAAAACTTGTTTTGGTGTTATTTTTGGTGGGCTTGGAGTTAAACTTGGTACTACTTTAATTCTGAATATGCTGTTCTCCAGTCATTTGTGGTAGTATTCAATGACTTTAAATTTGATCATTTTCAGGAGTATGATTCAAACAAATCACTACATCATTTATTGTTTGGACTGAGCGATTAGTAAAGTCAGTGTGCTTTATTTCTATATTTGTATAACATTAACTTTATGAAAGAGAGTCGCAGGGCTCTGTACAAGAGGCATTAGTCTGTGTTGCTGTAGTTTGTCTGCTGCTCAGTTCTTGGCAGCTCCAGTGTTATTGTGTTATATCTGTACCTGTACTAAGATAATTAGGTGTGTTGCCAAACTCACTCCTTGGCCCACTGCCATCCCTGCTCTGTCCCCTGTAGGGATTAATTGTGAGGTGGAGATCGACGAGTGCGAGGTGCATCCCTGCCAGAACGGCGCCACCTGCCGCGATCACATCGGCACATACATGTGTGAGTGCGTGGCCGGCTTCCAGAGCCAGGACTGCGAGGTCAACATTGATGAATGTGCCAGCATTCCCTGTTTGAATGAGGGCCAGTGCCTGGACGGGGTCAACAGGTAGGATTACACACACCTGTTTATACTGTCTGCACATACCAACACGTACAATTTTACTATAGATATGGATTTTTGAAATGCAACACAGCTTCATGGATAAACAGTTACACCGTTCCATTCATATGTACTGTTGTACACGTGAGGCAGAATTTAGTTATAAATGAGGTCTGACCAACACACCACTGATGTTTGAGTTAGTGATGTAACAAGATGTGCACCTGTACAGTTAAAGTTGACAGATTTGTCCGCTGGTGTGTTAATAACCTAAAACTTCATATTAGTAAGATGAAGGAGCTATTGACCTTTGAAAAAATGAAAAAGGTGCAGCGCCAATGTTCATCATAAATCAAAAAGTTTCCTATTACAAATATCTGGGGGTTCATATTGATATGATATATTGCTACCATTTAAAAAACAAACAAGAAAGGAGTTTTGCATCAAGTTCTTTGGTTGGTTTGACTCCAGATTCTCGAGAAAAATTTTTGGAGGAAAGAAACAGGGATGTTCAAACCCTACTTCACTTTAAAGGTTTCCCTTTGTAAGGTTTAGAAGTAAACAGTATGATCTGTGACCGGTTAAGGATTCCCAGTTGCTCTTTACACACAGCTGTGAAATGTATAGATGACCTTTGATGTCAGCGTGATTTTAGAGATGTATGTATTTGTGACATATTTAAGTATTAGTTTCATATTTATTACCTGTTTTATTGGTGTTATTATTATGTGCATTTAGAGTGGGCCTATTATTCAATTATCAATCAAGTTTATTTAGATATTTTTTTTTTTTGTGGGTATAGGCAGGCTCCTGAGCTACACCTATGTCCTGATTATTGTCCTTTTATCATATGTATAACCTATACACATAATTAGTGCACATTTCTAAATGGCTTTCTATATTCTGTCTGCGTCTAAATTTCCGTCTCACCTTGAGCCTGGTAAGGCCGATGTGTCATCCAGCAGTGTGTTGTGTCTCCGGCTGCCGGGCAGACATTAAAGTTGACCAGGGATAAGAATTAATCCACTTACTGTCAGCCGATGTAATGAGTCATTAGATGGCTGGAGGTGCTGAGAACACCTGGTAGTAACACCGACTGGAACAGCACGGAGTGAGGACGATGTGTGAGATGTTTTATTTTACACTTCGGGACAAGACAACTGATGGAGCAGAAAGCAGTAGATCATATTGCAGGTTTAGACCCAGATCAGCTGATCATCAGCCCATGAAATTTCTGTTGAGGTTTTCTAATTTATTTTAACCTCGTTAATCAGAGTCTTTGCAACGAGTGCTGCAACATTCTATTCAAAAAGAATGAATAGACCTGTACTGTCACTGTCACTAATGTGTTTGTGTCCAAATATTCTATCATCTTTGAATATTCAAAGTGAGACAAGGTACATTTTGAAAGAAGGAATTTCATATTCTTCCTCTTATAAATGAAAACGTTAATTCACCAAAAAATAACACACCAACACACCCTTGCATGTCAGCACACTCCGAGGGTTTGTTACCACTTGGTCTGGTATTACCAGTAACTTATAGTTGCTAATCTTTGCAAAATGTTGGTAGATTTTGTTGTGTAACTGACATTATATTTGAACTCTTCTCTGCTTGTTTACAATATGTTTTATCACGTTACAGATAAACAAGTCAATGGTTTTATAAGTAAAACGAGGTAACCCACCATACCTCACAAAGAGATGTATTGGTTGTTTCCTGCTTGTGGTGTCATTGCACTCGCTCTTAGTCAGGTCGCCTAATCCTGTAATTGCCACTTGTGGCCAGCTGTTAGTAAAATTAAATAGCCTTGCAATCTATTTTTATTGAGCATACTTTCCTCTTGTTTTTATTTGTTTTCCTCCACTACAAAATTGAGCCATTGAATTAGAATTCAAAATGTGCTTTTTGCATTAACCAGTGATTTATCGAAGATGAATCACAAAAAAAAATCTTCTTGCCGACAATCACAGTATAAGACCGGCTTATTTATTTCTCCGCTCTTTTCCAGCTATGAGTGTGACTGTGAGGGGACGGGCTTTGTAGGCGACTACTGTGAAGAGGATATTCTGGAATGTGCTTCGGACCCCTGCCAGCACGGAGCCACTTGTTTGGAGGGGACCAACCGGTACATGTGCCTCTGCTGGCCAGGTACCACATGACTCTGGGAACCAACTTCTTTAAACATTGCAGCAGTCACACATTTGTATCTCAGGCTGTCAATTGTGACAAAATCCACACTCCTGGTTAGTGTTGCCAACTATTTTCCATGGAAGGATCACTCGCTAAAGCATGCTCGAAAAGTCGCGACATGACTTTTACATGCTAAGCACATCAGTCACATCAAAAGGTTAACTGACCCTTACTAGCTTTAACATTATCTATTATTTGTCATGTCATCTTTATGCATCTAAATCTACCTGAAGTTTCAAAAATGTTTAATGAATGCTGTCTTTAAACACTTGGGAACAATACATATTTTGTGGAGAAAAGGCTCTCTCCTTATGGTCATTGTATTGAGACAGATTTATCCTTTAAACGTGTATTTGTGTGTGTGTGCATGTGTGTCCAGGTTACCAGGGGGAGAACTGCCAGCTGGATATAGATGAGTGTGAGCAGCATCCCTGTCAGAATGGTGGCAAGTGTTTCCAGCGCTCAGATATGCTGAAGTACGGAACGCTGCCTGAATTCAGTAAAGCCAATTTCAGCTATGAAGAGGCAGCTGGTTTCATCTGCCGCTGTCTGCCAGGATTCACTGGTAAGCCATTTCACGACATAAAACCTTTACTTTCTTGGTATATTGCCTTAATAACTCACAATGAAGTGAGGACGGCACAGACATGAATCTCATTGATATGTTCTGTTGGCAGGAGACAACTGCTCAGTCAATGTGGATGAGTGTGAGACTGCTCCGTGTCACAACGAAGGAACCTGTCAGGATCTGGTCAACTCTTATCAATGCGTGTGTCCAGACGGCTTCACAGGTAGGAGAAAGCTCTTATCTGCCCTTCTACTCCTATCTCCTAACAAACACAACTGAGCATCTCTTCCTCCAGAGGCACCCCACAGAGTTGTGTCCTGTCGCTGGTCCTACTCATCCTCGCTGACTGCAGAAGTCAGTGCAGGGACAGGCACTTTCCTGATATTGCAGTTGCTGCATGTGCTTGCAGTAATTGAGCATGTACAGCTGTGATGCTGACTTACGGAGGCTGAACATGCAACTCAAGACATGGCTGGCAAGTTCAGACGGACACTTTACTAGACTGTTGTTTAAGGGAAACAGTGAAAAGTGTACCATGGTATATTAATAAAACTGAGCTTTGACTGAAATACTGAAGCCATTATTTAAAAAAGGGCAACAAAATTGTAACTGTATCCCGACGCCATACTACGTATTAATCAATGGGAAACCTCCGGGTCTGAAAAGTGAAGCCAATGTGCCTTAAACCTGCATTATTTCTAATATCCAGCAGGGAAAATAAGTCTAATTGTATAGAACTCTATTAAAAAATGACCCTACCTCTCACTTAATGACTTCATGGTCTCAAACGCTACAGTATGATATGCATTTTGGAAATGATGTTCCCATTTAGAGTAAAATAGACAGTAAAGCAGCGTATGCTTTAGGTCCTGGCTAACTTGTGATTGACAGGTCGCTACCACAGTTTTGTCCTGAAAATGTTTCTAAAGTATTTCTTATTCCATTAGAGCTGAAGCGATTAGCCTATCAACAGAAAATTAATCAACAATAACCTTTTGAGTTATTTTTTACAGCACATCAAACAATGAATCAGATCAATCCATAATGAAAATAATGGTTAGTTGCAGCTCTAAATTCCATGCACAATAAACACCCTCAATTTAAATACAAGTATATTAATAACTACTGTTCCTTCCTCACACTGGCATCTTATTTTACTTTGTTGGACTTTTATTGGACCTCAATTATATATATATATGATATTATGTTGTATTTTTATGTGTTAGACCAGATTAGATTAGATAAAACGTTGTTGTCAAATTCTTCTGAAATTTGTCAACTGTCACAGTCACTGTATTTTACAGTAATGACAACTTATTAGGTAATAGAATCATTGATTTTGTGCTGGTTTGCCTTCCCTGTGAAATATCTTAAGTGAAGTAGAATGAATGTCCTCAGTAGAAGCCAGTGTCGACTGATATCCTTCATGCCAGGTTTTAGAATCTCCTTGACCAAACAATAAAGGGTTAATCTTCCTCTTGCTGATCGTTACTCATGGCCAGCCAAGGTATTAATCCCTCATTAAGGAAGATTTGTCACTGCATCACTTAAAAACAAGAGGAAACGCAACAAAAACTGACCTTGAAACACACAATCTGGATTTAGAAGTGCAGAATTCAGCCAGCCTCTCATCAACAAAATGAGAAGCTAATTTAATTTGTTAATTGTATTATGGCCAGGAAATGTGGAGGCCACAACAGAGCAGAGGATAGGAGGGGATGATAGGGCATATGGTTCGGAGGAGCATAGTAGAAAATAACAAAGCCAATAAAAGGTGCCATATGTCAGGCGTCCACCTTGGGTATTAAACAGGGGTCTCTATGAAATTTGTCAGGGGGAGGGGAGATTACAGCAAAGCTGCTTAGGAGCCTAATTAAAGCCTGTGGAAAAAAAAGACGAAACAAACATTGTGAGAAAAAACTGTTTTTTTTCCCAAATGATATGCACTTCATTTGTCTCGTATGCTACACTGTAAACATATCAGTCTTGTCCAACAGAAAGCAAAGATAGAGGAAAACTCCATATGGCTCAAACATACGATTCTATAAACTTTGTATGGCACGTGTGCAAGAGGTTAACTTTCCACATGCAGGAGGTGGACAACACTCAACTGTCTGTTAAGAAATGGACCTTTCTTGTGTTCCTCATTGTACTTATAGAGTTAGGAGCTATAATTTTCTTTAAATGCCTAAGTTAGGGTTATGAGTTTGGTCATATATTATGAATAAAGCGTTTCACATTGTGGCTTCATCTGGCTTGCTCATCATGTCTCCAGCAACAGGTGTATGCTTTTAAAGCTTGATTTAGCCAATTACAGAAAAAAAAAATCAGCAAAAACTGTCCCACTGCTAGCTCAGAAGTATATTTGTTAATAAGTGTAATAAGTGAGTAAACACCCCTTTGAAACACCATTTATATCAATGATACTGTGAGGGAATACCGTGATGTCTGAGACCAAGCAAATTCAGAAATTAGTCTTAGATATTTTAACTGTTTAACAACTGAAGGTATAGGAACATAGAATCCACACACACATATATATAAACAAAAACACAACATTTTGTGTTAAAGTTGGATTTCTTTTAAAATGCCGATACTTCGACATTTAGTAAGTGACATAAAGGCAAGTTCAGAATGATAAAGTCAGAATAGGAATTCTATGAATATGTTAGACTTAAATGTCACCACTATTTATACAGTTTTTGTCTTTAATATATCAAAATTAAAATCAGAAGACTGATCTGAGACTTTCCAACTTTTATCGCATGATTGACTGACTTTTCGGAATTAAATTCAAAATAATTCCTCAACACAGTTTTTTCTAATTCTCTTTATTAGTTACCATGCAGAGTATACAGTAACATAGAATCAGTTCAGGTTCAAGTCATCCCATAAGCAATACATGTAATTCATGTTTCGGTACAGCCATGCTCAGGCCTGAAACCTTGAACATGCAGCACCTCCTGCAGGTTCTTTCTATCAGCTCCTACCGCTAGTGGGCATCCACAGGCCAGCATATGGAGCAGGGAGGGGATGCAGCACTGCATTCCTCTTGTCAAACACTGACAGGAGCCAGCTGGAGGCTGGAGGCTTACCGCTCTGCTCTCAGGCTGGGCTGCAGACAGGAGAGGAGCAGGGGGTGTGAGGGAGGGATTCAGGGAGGGATAGAGGAGAAAGAAAGAGAGGGAGGAAAAGCAAAGGTGGGCAGGGCTGCCTTGTAATCACTTCTGCCTGGTACAGAGTGGAGGAGTGGAGGGACTTCTGCTTTGTGAGAGAGAGAGAGAGAGAGAGAGAGAGAGAGAGACACTGGTGTTTCACTTCTGTCATCCAGCAGTGTGAGGAGTGTGTTGGCGTTGACACAGGGGATCATGGGGAGAAGCAGGTTGATGCTGCTGCTGGGCTTCTGCTGTGGGCTCTGGTGGCTGACAGGTACAGTACGGTACACCACTTTAATGTTGTATTAACAACGAAGAAAGTTGCATGTTTGTGTATGAGGGTGGAGTCTTGGCACAGAGAGGACGAACAGCTTTAGGGTTCCTTGGGTGTTGAGTATTTTAAAGGACTACGTTAATGCAAGTTGACTGCTGCTGCCAGGGCTTAATGTTGAATGCGGTTTGATGGTGGCTGAGAACCAGGCAGACTGTATTTCTGGGACAGGGGGTGTGTGTGTGTGTGTGTGTGTGTGTGTGTGTGTGTGTGTGTGTGTGTGTGTGTGTGTGTGTGTGTCAGAGGGATCAGAGATAATCAGAGCTGTCTAATGACCCCTCCAGAGACCCCTCCTCAGCTAATCCCCTGCACCTCTGGGACAAACACACACACACACACACA
>CALSBV010002302.1:678073-690700 GCA_943590825.1 Bovichtus diacanthus
GTGTGTGTGTGTGTGTGTGTGTGTGTGTGTGTGTGTGTGAAGTTTTGGGACAGGGTGAGTGTGTGTGTGTGTGTGTGTGTGTGTGTGTGTGTGTGAAGTTTTCTTACACAAGTTTGTCTGACAAGCATATAGTGCATTATTTCAGTGTCTGGCTGATACAATCACTGTGACAGACACTGGTTTAACTGTATTAAGAAAATCTGTGCAAATCTAATTATCCTCCAATCAATGGCTATTTCCTCTAGTTCTTGCCTCATCTGCAAATGACTGATGAAAAAATTAATGCATTGCCTCAACCAAGCCTGCTGGTTCGTCTGTATATGTGCACACTAAGATATGTTTACTGTAGTTTGACTCTCCAGGCTTCTGGTGTATTCCCCTTGTTATTTAATTGATAAACCAGATTTATGTGATTTTAAGTTATTATTAAATAATACTTCCAGTTCGATCCCTGTGGAGGATGTGTTTTGGTATTTTGAAGGAAAAGTTGAATCATTTTTTTGAAGTAAGTTGCAGTACTAAATGTGAGTTTCTCTCCATGCAGGCGTACACTGTGAAGTGGACATCAACGAGTGTGACAGCAATCCATGCCAGAATGGCGCCACGTGTGAAGACTCAGCCAACTCCTATAGTTGTCAGTGCCTTGTTCCAGTGCCTGGCCAGGAGCCTTGGGGTGGGCGAGACTGTGACGTCCGTCTGGTCGGCTGCCATCAACACCAGTGTCAACACAAAGCAGGTTGCGTCCCCGTGCTGAATAATGATGAAGAGCACAGCTACACCTGCCTGTGTCCGCCTGGCTGGGTTGGAGAACACTGCAACACCTCCACCACCTTCTCCTTCAACTCAGAGGGCTACATCCACATGCAGCTGCCTGTTTCCAAAAACAGGACGAAAAGAGAGACTAAAGACCATAATCACGGTCTCCACATGCAAGTGCGATTCAAGAGCACTCTGCCCGACATGGTGCTGTACTACCGGGGCACCATGGAGCGCTTTGTCTCCTTGGAGCTTGTTGGAGGCTCCCTCCAGGCCAGGGTGAAGTCAGGGAAGCTACTGCAGGTTATTTACCCTGGCCCAGTCAATGACGGGGAATGGCACCAGGCCACTGTCACTATGGATGAGAGGCTGCTTCTGGTTGTAAAAGGACCCGGCTGTGAGGAAGAGTGCCTGATAAAAAACGAGGGCTACAACCATCTGATCTTCCTCCAGCCCAGCTCTTTTCAACACCTATTTGTTGGAGGAGCACCGCAGGAATATTTAGCCCATACGTCCAGCGGAAGGGGGTTCATTGGCTGCATGGAAGACCTTCAAGTTGACCAAAAGCTGCTTCTGCCTCAAGACCTCATCAGAGAGGAGAGCCATGGCTTGGAAATTGGATGCAGAAAAAAGAATTGGTGTCAAGAAGACCCATGCATGCAACATGGGCAGTGTGTGGACATGTGGGTTCGTCCAAGCTGTCAGTGTCATCGGCCTTACTATGGAGAAAGCTGTGACAAAGGTGAGAGAACTTACAGTATACCTTATAGGTTTGCAGGAATGGTGAGAGTGTGACAAATCGAACATTTAGCTGAGTTTTTTTTTTTACCTCGTTCAGTATGTTAACTCTTACTGCTGTTTGGGGCTGCTATCATGCTAAAATACAGTTCAAAAATGTAAAAACAAAACATATAAATATATTATGTTAATGTGATTTTAATAATTGGTAATTGTAAGTAATTGTAAGTAATTGTAATTCAAGCATTTGTCAAATCAGCTCTACAAAGGATTGCCACTGAAAATCTGCACAATGTGTTCAAGAATTTCTTCAGCAATCTAGTATTGCACTGCCATAAAGGGGCGCAAAATAAAAATAATAAAGAATGATGGAGGCAAAGCAAGTTTATCTGTACAGCACTTTTCAACAGCAAGGCAATTGAATGTGCTTTGCATGAGTCATGAAAAATCTAATGATGCGACTCCACCATTTACCTTCCTGGTTAATGCATTAATTTCAAAACTTCAGTTAAAAAGTTGTACTGTTCAAGCCCGAGCCAATACACACAAGGGATGTGTCTTGAACATGCTCCTCCATAGCTTGACAAGACGTTATAAAACCAGTTGTACCACCCTGATTAGTAAACTGATATTTTATGTAAAACTGGAGTGCTGGAGTAAAACGAAATACAGTATTGCTTATACAGGTGTAGCATGTGCCAGTGTGTTGGGGTAACATACTGACAATCGTGTGCTTCCCACCCCATCTCAGAGTATCCCTCCTGGACCTTCGGTCATGAGAACACTACCAGCTACGTCGGCTTCAACATCTCGGAAACCCATGGAGACAACTTCACTATCTCCTTTTTATTGCGCTCCCTCAAACACAACGGTCTGCTCCTGCAGCTCCGTCGAGAAGGAAAGCCCTACTTGACAATCTATCTGAAGGAGGGCACTGTTGCTATTTACAGCCCTCACACCACCCTGCTCTCAGAGGCAAAGTTTGTTACTGACGGCAACAATAATTTAGTGACTGTAAAGGTACAGTATGGCCATGTGGTCTTCCCCAAAGCAGGGAATCATCGCGCATTAGGGAATGTAAGTGTAGAGACATGGGATGTGGCATATGTGGGAGGGCTCCCTGCAGGACAGAGCATGAATGCCTGGGGTGGAAATATCAAGGGATGCCTGCAGGACATTCGGCTGGACCACAAGCAACTGACCATTGAGGATCTTCCAGAGGGGGTGGAAGGTTACCAGGCAAGCACAGAGAAGAACGTGCTGCCAGGATGCAAAAGTGATGACACATGCAAGGTAAAAGAGAAATGTATAGTCTGTTTTAGGATTATCACTTCAACTGCAGAATAGACAAACATTTGACAAAATGCTTCCCTCAAGATCATTTGAATGTAGATAAAGGCTGAACTGATATTAGGTTTTGTAATGTTACTTATATTTTTGTAGTGGAGTACAATAAATAATCTTTGAATCTGACTGATGGATGGTAATCCCGAACAACATTTGGGTGAGGAGTATTTTGAACCTACTATGAACAATTGCTCAGCTGTCACTAAAACTTCATACAAACTTCTACCACTGTTCTCTACAGCACATTGTTCTACTATTCCGGCTTCTGATACCAGTATAGCTCTACAGCTACTTTTAATGTTTCTCTAAAGCCAATAGAGAGAACGTTATTACCATTTATGTGGAACCTGCATAATTTGTTTCATTAGAAATAATGATGTATTAGGATAGGAGCCCACTATTGGGGGAAATGCTGTACAGTATGGTTTGGCCAGACAGGCCATGTTGTTACGTAAATCAATCATGATTTTGAGCAGTTGAAGCTCTTTTTCTCCAGCCTCAGTTGTACTCTGGCTCAGTTGAATTTGAAACACACAGGTCAGCATGTTAATACGTATACAGTACAACTACTTGATGTCAACATGCTATGCTAGGCATAGTGTAAAAGTGTAGCTCAGGCTGATTGGAATTTAAATTATAGATCAACAAAATCTTTTGAAATTATTCTCTGGGGCCTGTAACCAAATTTAATTACAGCTCTAATAGTTTTTGAGAAATTTCAGTTCTGACCAAAGTGGTGGACTGACACACCGACCAACCAACATTGCCATCTCTAGAGCCACTACAGCTTCACTACATTGTGTAAATAAGCAAACAGAGTGCATGACTTCCAAAGATTAGAGATTGACTAAACCGTCTGGCTAATACTCAGTTTTAATGAAAAGCCTCAGATAAACACTACTATGTTTTTCCGGTGTGTAGTAACACTGAACATATGCTAATTGTGTTAGCGCCTTGCAGTGCTTTCTGATAGCTGGGTTATTAAAGGTTATCTGGTTGTGTCCATTTGATCTGTAAGTTACCACTCAATCCTCTCTGCAGTTTATACCTCTGCCGTCACATCAGGTTAGAGATTGTACAGGTGATCATCTGATCCATCCATCTGTGTTTGTCTCTGCACAGGATCAGTCCTGCTTAAATGCTGGACAGTGTCAGATTACCTGGAATGACTTCAAGTGCAACTGTTCCATTAACTACTCTGGCCGACTGTGCGAGACACGATTGTGGTGCATTGACAACCCTTGTTTTGACGGAGTGAGCTGTGTGGACCTACAGGATGGTTATGAGTGTAAGTAATTCAATGACTGCTTTCACTCTTTTTATAAAGGAAGGGCAAGTAAGGTCAGGCCAAGTTCATTTGTTTCGCTCTTCATTTCATTATTAGACTTACAGTCTTGAAGATTTTCTGAAGGGCCATTTAAACCCAAACTTAGAAAATGAAGAAACTCCATGACCTTAAGAGTCTGACTGCAATAGGTGCTCAGAAGATAGATTATCCTATGACATGGCTTACTGAAATAAAGAAAGAACAGATATATAGTTTATGGTTGATTTTCTTTCCAAGAAGCAGAAATGAAATGGGAACAGGAAGCAATGAAGACACATGGGAAATGTGACACTGACAACAGATTTGATGAACAAAAATCTGTTTACTTATAGCTTATTCCAGTGATCATGATTACCCATCATGTGGGATTGCAATAGGATTTTAAATTCTGACTGTGTTAGTAATAGATTTTGGACTTGACTTTGGAGTATACAAAGAGACGTGTTAAATACAGTGGAAACCTCTTACAGTGATCAATTTGGACAAACAGGAACACTATACTCCCATACCTCCCATAAACTCCTATGAAGTTGATGGAAACAGATTAAAGGAGTATGGACACAATGATGAGGACATTTTCTGACATTTACTCTCTACAGTAGTATAGGCCAAACTCCAAAAATGCTTCAATCTCTATTACGCAACTTGATATTTTCATTAGACCTGTGCTGGTAAACACTAATGTCTTTCAAGTTCCACGCCCCTAGTTTGAACCAATGGCTTTATTCCCAAAACCCAAACTAAGAAATTATAAAATCATCAGGGTTATTTTCTCAGACAGTTTCACAGCCTGAGTGTTACTAACCATGACAAGTAAACAGCATTTTGTATTAAAATAGGTGGAGAGCCCTTTTAATTGTGATACCTTGATGTAACTACTGTGTACGAAAGAAGCATGGTCAAGATGATTGGTAGCCTCTATCTCTTTCATTGTGTCGACATTGTCAGAAAGATGTGGAAATCAACACTACTGTTACTTAATGCCATTTGTTCCTGCTCAAATAGTTGTGGCAATCCAGATGTGGGTGTATTATGAATATTCTGTTTATCCTTATACGATATTTGAAGAACCAAAGGAAGATGATATGCAATTACAACCCTCTTTAATGTTATTATGATATAAATTGTGAGTAGGTATAAGAATAGAGTTTGATTTCATGCTTGGCCTACTTTTGGAAAGTATGAGAGGTCCATTGTACAGTTGTAAATTGCACAAAGCAACTAAAATGAGCCCTTCAACAGTAATTACACATATCTGAACCTTACACCAAGGAGTACTTCAGGCATCTTTTTCAAGGGATAGCAGATCAGTAGGTGGTTTTCCATGTAACTTGTACACAATTATTGGTTTCCGTAACTTTTCAAAACTGCTCACATGATTTTCTCCTCCCTCAGGTTTAACTGAAGCCATTTTTCAGGACAACGCTCTTCAGTATGTTGCCAACAGCTCCCTGCTGAGCCCTGTAACCAACATCACCATGGATATACGGACGCGGGATGAGAATGGTATCTTGTTCCGGGCCGTCAGCAGAGCCGAGGTCTTCTGCCTGGGTCTGCTCAACTCCTCCCTGCTGGTCAAACTAGACAGTGGGGCGAGTGCAGAGCTGCTGGCCTTCACAAGTGACAGGGCAATCGCAGACGGAGCATGGCATCACATCCAGCTGACCATGGTCGATTCCACACAGTTGGTGTCCCGCTGGCGTCTCGCCGTCGATGGGCAGAGAGTTGGTGGCAGCTTCGGCATTGGTGGCAACCTCAACTTCCTCAATGAAACCAAAATCTGGCTGGCTGAGAAATACACTGGATGTTTAGGGGAGGTGAGAGTGGGTGGAGTCTACCTGCCACTCATAAATGTACCAGACGCCCCGCAGATGAGCCGGTTTTCCAGACTGGGTGGGTATGAGCCAATCATAGGATGCCGAGGTGCCCCGATTTGCGATTCACATCCCTGCCTCAACCAGGGTGTATGTAAGGACCAGTTTAATGAATTTAACTGCAGCTGCAGCACAGGATGGGAAGGGAAGCTGTGTGAGATGGAGGTGAACGAGTGTTCTTCAAGTCCCTGTGGCAACGGTACATGTAAAGACCTTCTGGCAGACTATCAGTGTGACTGCGATCCTGGATACACAGGGAAAGACTGTCAGGACGAGGTGGATAACTGTCTGGAATTCAGCTGTGTGAATGGAGGAACCTGCGTGGACACAGTGGGAGCTCACACATGTTCATGTCCTCGTGGCTACGTCGGCAAACGCTGCCAGTGAGTACAAACTTTCTCTATGGCACATTTTGGGCTTTTTAGTTTTTCTCATCTTCATTAGAATTACCATGAGTGACCTCGTTAAGCTGCACATCCTTGTAGGCTGAAGACACATTGTGACCTGTGCGCACAGTGTGGTTCACATAATTATGCACCAACATGATGCAGGAGGGGATCAGTGAGTACCACACATCTAGTGGGTTTTGGAGTTGGTATAACACTTAATATTGAGGGGAACAAAATAGCATTATTTCAATTTTTGGTGGAATCTAATGATATGTCTTGTCAAAAATTGTAGGGAAAGTGACCTGCTCCCCCTGGGGCCCTGAGCTAAATTCTGCTACCTGACCGGTGAACCATGTCAGCCATTTGCCGTTAAAACTGTTTGTCAGACTAATAAGCCCTATATAGAACAGAATGAGGTATAAACAAACAATATTTATTAAATAGAATATTGTCTAAAGATAAGTGAATATTAACATGAACATAAAAAATCAAATGTAGAAAAAAAATCAAATACAACTTATAGCTTTGGCTCTGCTGGATGTGCATCAACTGAGTCTGTGCTTGTACTGGCTGCTGATCCAGCATCTCTACTGACAAACTTAACAATACTATTATTCATTTCATCAGCTGCATCAGGCCCCACTGGCTCCCCCACATTTTATTTTATACATCTTCAAATATAAAATACTATTTATACTGAGGCTTGGCGGAATACTTGATGGTTATTAGTTACTGAGAGAAGTAAATCCATATTGCACAGTATGCCCAGCTGATTAAACATTTTAATATCAATACTTCAACAATAGCAAATGTCAAGCCGTTATGAATGCATATGAATGCATATGAATATTCACATTCAATGCGGTTATCTTTTTTCCAAGCTACGGTTTATAAATCCGGTGCCCGTTGGCGTTTATCAAACATAATAAATATTTGTATTTCACCGTCACTGTTGTCAGGCACAAAGTGGCAGAACACAGCCCTGGAAGTGGCTGGAGAGCAGACAGACACAGACAGACCAAGAGATGCACTGCCCAGCTAGGTTAACGGCAAGATACTGAACCCCAAATTGCTCCCGATGGCATGGCCAACAGTGTGTGTGTGGATAGTAATCACTGAGCATGTGGCACCTTGTACAGTAGACTCTGATTCAGTGTGAATGGAATGCTGATGTGATGTAAAGCGCTTAGGGGTAATCGCAAAGATTGGAAAAGTGCTATATAAATGTAGTCCATTTACCATTTAACAACACAGACAGACTAGAGAGAGACAGACTGCAGGCTACGTGGATGTTAATGTCGACATCAAGCAGAGGAGAGAACACAAGTTTACCTGATTGCTGTTTCCACAATTCACTCTCACGGTGTATTCCTTTTCTTTTTGCATCATCCTGTTGTCAAAGTTGTCGACATCAACACCTGCTTTGAGACTCAGCAGCACTGCTTCAATGAACAAGCATAATCATTGGAACAGCAATAAGAACAATGCATGATGCATCGGATTTTTAATGAAGATCAAAATACATCAAACTGAATTGTCCAGCAGCGATAATCAGAGCTCAATACGAACAACATCCTACAAATAGGCCTAAATATTCCTGATGTGTGAACAACCCCCTGAGTTTAGGAACATAATGGCTGTAGGGATGAATGAGTGTTTGTATCTTGTCTTGACTGAGGGGATTCTGAAGAGGAAATTGAGAAATTGATTCAATGTAGATTAGAAGACAGTCATCCGGGACCCGTCAACTTGAAAACTTGACACGTTTCTGTCGGCAGAGAAGTCTTTGTTGACTTCTCCTTCAAGTCATTTCAGTGTTATATTCATTCATGGCGAACATCAGTTTCTCTTGACCCTCAATCATGGTGCTCTGAGTCAATACACAATGAAACGTGCCGGATCAACATCAGCTGGTGGAACATAAGTGAATATATACCGACCAGCATTTTTGTAATAATATTATACTGTAAGCTGTTATGTTGAGTTGCCTCTTTGCGTAATGCTCTGGGTGAATTTAAGTTCCCCCTGGTAAGCAGCAGTGATGCAGCTTATATTTCTAGGGCCTTTATTGTGAAAGGTAAGAACGGAAGAAGTAAAGCAGTATGCACTGACGTTGCCAAAGTGGGGGCAATAAGTGTATTTTCCCAAATTGATAAAAATGAAGTACTTCGTGGCCATTTTTGTTACATAATTCTTCATGCCACAACTCGTGAATTCAGCACAATGCATGATGTTATATAGTGCTATGGTAGGGACCATCAGTTGTTTCACGATGCGTTGTGTGATACTTTGAGTCCACTATATAGGGTATAATAATTCTCACTATACATTCAGACAGCTGATGGCGAACTCCATAGTCACTTGAGTATTTTTTTAAACAAAAATATTGATTAAAGCAGCTTTGAGATCACAATTATTAATTAAGGTGTCTATATTCCATCCATCCATCCATCTTCAACCGCTTATCCGGGGTCGGGTCGCGGGGGCAACAGCTCCAGCAGGGGGCCCCAAACTTCCTTTTCCCGGGCCACGTTGACCAACTCTGACTGGGGGACCCCGAGGCGTTCCCAGGCCAGTGTGGAGATATAATCTCTCCACCTCGTCCTGGGTCTTCCCCGTGGTCTCCTCCCAGCTGGCTGTGCCTGGAACACCTCCCTAGGGAGGCACCCAGGGGGCATCCTTACCAGATGCCCGAACCACCTCAACTGGCTCCTTTCTACGCAAAGGAGCAGCGGTTCTACTCCGAGCTTCTCTCGGATGTCTGATCTCCTCACCCTATCTCTAAGGGAGAAGCCAGCCACCCTTCTGAGAAAACCCATTTCGGCCGCTTGCACCCGCGATCTCGTCCTTTCGGTCATGACCCAACCTTCATGACCATAGGTGAGAGTAGGAACGAAGATAGACCGGTAGATCGAGAGCTTTGCCTTCTGGCTCAGCTCTCTTTTCGTCACAACGGTGCGGTAAAGCGAGTGCAATACCGCGCCCGCTGCTCCGATTCTCCGGCCCATCTCCCGCTCCATTTTCCCCTCACTCGTGAACAAGACCCCTAGGTACTTGAACTCCTTCACTTGGGGTAAGGACTCATTCCCTACCCGGAGTAGACAATCCACCGGTTTCCTGCTGAGAACCATGGCCTCAGATTTTGAGGTGCTGATCCTCATTCCAACCGCTTCACACTCGGCTGCGAACCGATCCAGTGAGTGCTGAAGGTCACAGGCTGATGATGCCATCAGGACCACATCGTCTGCAAAGAGCAGCGATGAGATCCCCAGCCCACCGAACTGCAACCCCTCCTCCCCCCGACTACGCCTCGATATCCTGTCCATGAATACCACAAACAGGATTGGTGACAAAGCGCAGCCCTGGCGGAGGCCAACACCCACCGGGAACGAGTCCGACTTACTGCCGAGAACCCGGACACAACTCTTGCTTTGGGCGTACAGGGATTGGATGGCCCTCAAAAGCGCCCCCCTCACCCCATACTCCCGCAGCACCTCCCACAGCATCTCCCGGGGGACCCGGTCATACGCTTTCTCCAGGTCCACAAAACACATGTAAACCGGATGGGCATACTCCCAGGCCCCCTCCAGGATCCTTGTGAGAGTGAAGAGCTGGTCCGTTGTTCCACGGCCAGAACGGAATCCGCATTGTTCCTCTTCAATCTGAGGTTCGACTATCGGCCGAACCCTCCTTTCCAGCACCTTGGAGTAGACTTTACCCGGGAGGCTGAGCAGTGTGATACCCCTGTAATTGGCACACACTCTCTGGTTCCCCTTTTTATACAGGGGAACCACCACCCCGGTCTGCCACTCCTTAGGCACTGTTCCCGACTTCCACGCAATGTTGAAGAGACGTGTCAGCCACGACAGCCCCTCCACACCCAAAGCCTTCAACATTTCTGGACGGATCTCATCAATCCCCGGGGCCTTGCTACTGTGGAGTTGTTTGACTACCTCAGTGACTTCCACCAGGGAAATTGGTGATGATCCCCCATAATCTTCCAGCCCTGCCTCTATCAAAGAGGGCGTATTAGTCGGATTGAGGAGTTCCTCAAAATGCTCCTTCCACCGCCCGAGTACCTCCTCAGTTGAGGTCAACAGTGTTCCATCCCTGCTGTAAACAGCTTGGATGGTTCCCCGCTTCCCCCTCCTGAGGTGCCGGACAGTACGCCAGAAGCACTTTGGTGCCGACCGAAAGTCCTTCTCCATGGCTTCTCCGAACTCCTCCCACACCCGCTGCTTTGCCTCTGTCACGGCCGAGGCCGCTGCCCTTCGGGCCTGTCGGTACCTTGCAACCGCCTCTGGAGTCCCCCGTGATAACATATCTCGGAAGGACTCCTTCTTCAGTCGGACGGCTTCCCTGACCACCGCGGTCCACCACGGTGTTCGAGGGTTACCGCCCCTTGAGGCACCTAAGACCTTGAGGCCGCAGGCTCCCGCCGCAGCTTCAGCAATGGAAGCTTTGAACATTGACCACTCAGGCTCAATGCCCCCAACCTCCACAGGGATGCCAGAGAAACTCCGCCGGAGGTGTGAGTTAAAGGTCTCTTGGGTATGGGCCTCCTCCAGACGTTCCCAGTTCACCCGCACTACCCGTTTGGGCTTACCAGGTCTGTCCAGACTCTTCCCCCACCCCCTGACCCAACTCACCACCAGATGGTGATCAGTTGACAGCTCCGCCCCTCTCTTTACCCGAGTGTCCAAAACATGCGGCCTCAGATCAGATGATACGATTACAAAATCGATCATCGATCTTCGGCCTAAGGTGCTCTGGTACCATGTACACTTATGAGCATCCTTATGTTCGAACATGGTGTTTGTTATGGACAGCCCATGTCTAGCACAGAAGTCCAATAACAAACAACCACTCGGGTTGAGATCAGGGAGGCCGTTCCTCCCAATCACGCCTCTCCAGGTGTCTCCATCGTTGCCCACGTGCGCGTTGAAGTCTCCCAGTAGAACTATGGAGTCCCCTACTGGAGCCCCCAACAGGACTCCATTCAGGGTCTCCAAGAAGGCCGAATACTCTGAACTGCTGTTCGGTGCATATGCACAGACAACAGTCAGAGTTTTCCCCCCCATAACCCGTAGGCGTAGGGAGGTGACCCTCTCGTCTACCGGGGTGAACTCCAACGTAACGGCACTCAGCCGGGGATTTGTGAGTATCCCCACACCCGCCCGGCGCCTCACACCCTGAGCAACTCCAGAGAAGAATAAGGTCCAACCCCTATCCAGGAGTACGGTTCCAGAACCGAGACTGTGCGTAGAGGAGAGCCCAACCAGATCTAACTGGTAGCGCTCCTCCTCCCGCACAAGCTCCGGCTCTTTCCCCCACAGAGAGGTGACGTTCCACGTCCCCAGAGCCAGCCTTTGCCGCCCAGGTCTGGTCCGTCGAGGTCCCCGACCTTCACTGCCACCCGTCTGGCAATGTACCCGACCCCAACGGTTCTTCCTGCGGGTGGTAGGCCCACATGATGGAGAGGGGGGGGGGGGCCACGTTGCTTCTTCGGGCTATGCCCGGCCGGGCTCCGTGGCAAACCCGGCCACCAGGCGCTCGTTGACGGGCCCCCCTTCCAGGCCTGGCTCCAGACGGGGGCCCCGGGCTTCCTCCGGGCAGGGTCACACCTCCTCTTTTTTGATGTTGCATTGGGGTTCTTGAACCATTCTTTGTCTGGCCCCTCGCCTGAGACCAATTTGCCATGGGAGACCCTACCAGGAGCACTAGGCTCCCGACAACACAGCCCTCAGGTTCATAGGAGCACCCAAACCCCTCCACCACGGTAAGGTGATGGTTCTCGGCGGAGGTGTCTATATTTACAAACGTAATTATTTTATGGAGCAAGTAATCAGCATAACTACTTAAAAATACAATATTCAATGATAGCAATACTCTAGTTACTATTACATTATATAAGAGAATTGTCTGTGCAATGAAAAATATTTTGACTGGTCAGATCCTTTGAAAAGGGAAGGCTTGATTTGATGTTGCACAAGCCACCATCAATAAGAGTCAAATAAAGGTGGAAGCCAATAATCATTCTATGATCCAGGAATTAATTGTGAGGTTCTTAGTTTCACATACACTGATTTTGGGTTGTAATTAAAAGTCATCTAAATGCATCACCACAGAAGAATAGTGTAATGAGTGTGTGTGTGTGTGTGTGTGTGTGTGTGTGTGTGTGTGTGTGTGTGTGTGT
>CALSBV010002302.1:690710-722570 GCA_943590825.1 Bovichtus diacanthus
TGTGTGTGTGTGTGTGTGTGTGTGTGTGTGTGTGTGTGTGTGTGTGTCCAATAGGTGGCGTTTCCCTCCAGTGGCGTGTGATGCAAACACAGAGTGTCTTAATGGAGGGGTTTGTATAGGAGGTGACTCTGGAGGCAACTGCACCTGCAAGCCAGGATACACTGGTGCCAGGTGAGAGCCACACACTGCACATTCCCCCGCACACACCTGCTGCTCAGAAGAAAGTGTGTCTGAACCACATCCAAGTGTCAAGGGCAGGGGGGAGAGAGAGAGAGAGAGAGAGCGAGAGAGAGTGCACGTGTGCACGCGCATGCGCATGTGTGTGTGTGTGTGTTTGAGAGAGAGAATGCTGCTGCTCTGTCAGTCAGCGTTGTGTTAAAACCTTTCTGATGTGTTTCAGGTGTGAGACAGAAATAGACGAGTGTGAGTCCAGCCCTTGTCTCAACGGTGCCACCTGTCTCGACAGACTCAACCACTTCCAGTGCGTGTGTGTGCTGGGTTTCAGTGGCTCACTGTGTGAGAGCAACGTAAGTGACAGATACAAGCTTTGAGTTAAATGTGCTAATTTAGAATCTGAATCTGAGTGATGGGTTTAATATCCATGGCTGAGATTTCAGGAGTTTTCAGCTTGATAACCTTTAAAATTGCATTGCATGTTGCAATTGCATGTTTTCCACAAGCATTTATAACTAATTTCTAAAATAAATCAAAATAAACCATTAATGATGTTAGAAATTGTTATTAAACACATTTAAATATGTCTGACAAATCACCAGTTCATCTAAGAAATTATAAACTTTGCTCAAAATAAATTATTAAATGCATTAATTTAACTCGTACAGGCTCATATAAACATCATGAAACTACTGTAAATAACTTCCTTTAAACACTGTTTTCGTGTTTCTGTACAAACAAATCAATCGTGCAGTGCTGTCAAACATATGCACCACCATAATTATCAAACATTTCATCTCTAGCGTTACTACTACATCATCACAGGGAAAAAAAATACATTCAAACAAGTGAAATTGTCTACATACCAGCAGCGTCTCTGAGGCCTCCTAAACTTTGATGCCCCCCTGTTGCAGCGGTGTTGAGCTTTCCTTTGCTTCCCAAAGAAACACGTTTTGTGGCCTGAATATTATCCACCTTTTGTTGCCGTTTTACCACCTGGAGGGGCCAGAAGTGCATCAATGCCTCTGTAAAATTCACCTGACCATCTCATTTGAATTTATCACTCAGCGCTGCCCTCTTGTGCGACACTCTATACATTACGGCTACTCAGATGCAATGCAATTGATGCTCATTGATATTGAAAAAACAACTAAGCTTCTAAAATGAAAATACATAAAAAATGATTCATTACAATTTTTTTTTACTTTTGTCTTAACAAAAAACATAGAGCACATAAACAGCAAAACAACATGTTAATCCCATAATGTCCGAGTCCAGTGTAAACTCCAAATTGGTAACATTTCAGGATTTGTTAACAAAATGTGTAGAATTTCCAACACAAAACCATGTAAACTTCTAAATTACAATTGATACCTGATGATGAAGTTATAGTATTGTATAATTAAAGGTAATTAGGTGAGATCACTCCAATGGACTGCTTGACCTCTGACTTTTATTGAGAAGTGCTTCAGTGCATCTGGACTAATATCTATTTATCAACAACATATTAACATGTATAACTGCAGACATGATGGCTCATTACAAAATGAGTCGTTAATGCATTTATTTTTGTCCAGATTCTCTGCAGACGAGACCACACTGATGCTGAAGGAGAATAAACAAGGCAAACCAAATGGTTGCTTATAACTAATCTCTAAAACATGAACTAATCATTCATTAATCATTAACAAACACATTAGTTACAACTTATAAACGGTTTCTAATGGGAGCAATATTAAAAATTGTACCAAAAATAAAGGTATGGTCATGCATACATCACATTGTGCCCTATCCTCTTGCAGAAAGAAGAGCATAAGGAGCGAGTCCCCTGGCTGGTGGTGACCATCCCTCTCATCACCCTGTGTGTGTTACTGGCCATCCTGGTGGTGTTTTGCCTCATCATGACAGCACGGAAGAAGCGTCAGTCAGAGGGCACGTACAGTCCCAGTTCACAGGAGGTGGCTGGTGCCAGGCTGGAGATGGGGAGTGTCCTCAAAGTGCCCCCAGAGGAGAGGCTGATCTGAGGCCTGCAGCCCTGCCTCACATCCAGTAGATGTGTAAAGAGTAGATATAGAGAACATGTTCTCTGCAGTGTAACACTGATGGGCCCTCCTGCCCAACGAGGAAGAGATGGAGGATAAATATGATTGATTCTCCACCTGGGAAAACTAGTAACATTGAAGTCTCACAGATGGACAGATAAAGACCAGAGTCTGAGAGAGACAGCATACTCAGGCTGTCCTGTTGGGGGGAAAGGATGCTCTGACCCTCGACGTCCCCCTTGAAAAGTTGAGTTTTGAGGATAATCTCAATCTTGATTCACATGGGACCAAAAGCATGTACCAATCACGTGTACAAAAGTAAAGCCCAAAAAGAAACGTATTCGCACAGGCTGAACGCCACTGAAACTGAAACTCTCTGACACCCTCCATACGATCATGTAGGCTCATCAGGGCTTCCCTTTCTCACCCACATACTCCTTATTACATTACATATACAAGGGGGGGGGGGGTTATTGTGAGACAGACATTCATTTAAATTGTTGCTTTATCTTGTTAGATGTCCCTTGGTAATGCTTATCCTGCTTGACTTCAACTCTTCTGTCACAATGGGGTTTTTGCCACCTGATTTCAGTTTTTTCTTTCTCCCTCTCCTACGGTAAATGTGTGTTTTTTGTCTGTCTCAAACATTGGAAGCAGCAGTTGCAGAAATAAGGTGAAGAAGGAACGTATTTTTGATTCATGTTTTCTTTTGCTGAATCGGGAACTCAGAATGTGTACAATATTGCCTTGAGCATCGTTGAGTTAGAATAATTCTTGTCCTATGGGAAAAGAGTATTGACAAGTTGAAGGCACAACTCTTCCATCATGTGTCTGCAGGCGTTACCGAGTGATTTCTCTTTATTTAAGCTGCAGTGAATGAAAAGATGCAAACAATTCATACGATGGAACATGACTAGAACCATCAAGTGAATGTGGGCACGGATCACTGCAGCCTCTGCACGAGTCAAAAACTGTATATTTGCTGTATAATATTGTCAATGAGCATTGTACAGGCTAACTACTCAGCCCATTCTTTGTCACTGTGTAAATATGCTGTGAGTGTTTTATCCATGTATTTGTGTCGTGTATAATGTGCTGCAAAAGTTCAAGTCCCTGTATTACTTTCTGTAATATTTTCAAGGGTCACAGAATAGGAATATTATTGCTCTGGTCTAAGGTATGGCATCGGTGTCTGTGAAGGAAAGTCCTTAAACTATGATGCCACTGCACTCATATTTTACTCCAGGAAGTCCCACTGCTCACTTTCCTTTCACAAACCTTTCTATTTTCATTAACATGAAAATGCTGTGCGTCAGTCTGAATATATTTCACATCAGCACCTTAAGTTACCTGTAAAAGCGGTTAAAAAAAGTTAGCAGCACTGGTGAGTACAGATTGAAAGGCAAGTGACATGCAGGTCACCGCTGAATATGAATTAGAAAAACACTGGTCATTACTATCGAATGTAGTATTAAATGTAATTTTAAAGGAGTAATACGTGGGATTTTGCTCATGAGCTGTGAAGTTTTTAGGTAGAGTTAGTACCAATGACAATTACTTTCTAGATTTTACAGTTTGCTTTGACGTTATTTCACCTGACCGAGTACAACTGACCCAATATTGCTAAAATGTGACTGATTACATACATTATATAGCCAAGTATGTGGACATCCCTGTCCAAGGTTATTTTTTGGTCTGGGGCCAATGAAAGAAAATCTTAATGCTACAGCAGTGTGTTTGTCCCATTCCTGTTCCAACATGATATAACCCCAGGCACAAAGCCAGCACCATAAAAAAATTATTTCCCAGTGTGGAAGCACTTGACTGGCCTGAACACCTTTGGGGTGAACTGGAACACTGTGAGCCAGACCTCATCAGCCAACACCAGTGTTGGACCTCACTGATGCTCTTGTGGCCAAACGGGAGCAAATCCCTGCAGCCACGTTCAATATCTGGTGGACAGCATGAAACCAGAGTGGAGGCTGTTATAGCAGCACATCAATGCCCACGGCTTCAGAATGAGATAATATATGGACGTAATGTTCACATACTCCTGGCCATGAAAAAATTACAAGCGCTCCAGCAGCAGACCTGGGCTCCAAGTCTCTACAAAGAGGTCTTCTGAAATGGACCTGTGGAAACTTGCCCAAACCTAACGTGGATAAAATAATTTCTGAAAAAGAGAGACCCAGTCCAGACTGATTTCCTTAAATATTTCCTTCTGCTATGATTACGATTATAACCTCAGATTCGTTCAGATCTACTCAAGTATTAGACATATTGACACTGACCCAGGACCAGTGGCAGTAAAATTAGATCCTTCCCAACAAAAGTATAATTTGGACCCGGTCCAACTCTGTTCCTGGGTCAGGTCTCGGTTCCTCAGAGCTGAGTGGACCCACAAAGACCTCTTCTCAACATCCACCCCTACTCGTTTATTATTTGTGTATTGTTTGCACCTAATGAGGGTGACCGTAGGTTAAGCTTTTGTCTTTTGTCCATAGGAACGTGAATGAATTTGGTTTTGTTGTAAATGCAGGAATCAGATATGATTAGAAGGAAAAAAAAGATTAGAAGGACAAAAAAGGATCTACAATACATTCAAACTGATCCTTACTGCTGCTTCTCTCACTGAGTACGACAACGTGGGGTTTCTTTTCATTTTTTACTGGCTACCTGGAGGGTTTAATGAAGGTCAGAAAACACTAAATGCTCCTTTAAACGACTGCGGACAACATATGGGTGTGTGCATGATGAGATGATAGTATGTGCCTTCATGTTCTCCTGCATCCATGAAAACACGAGAATTCTGTGGTCTGTTGTTATGCTACTTTTTCAGACGGATAAAAGCCTTTGTGAAGACTCTATTTTAAAGAAGAGGACAGAAACCTCACTGTGAGAAGTGTGCAGGGACGCAGCTCCGCTCAAATATTCAAATGTTGTTAAAAGCATTACGGTATTGTACAGACATACAGTGTTGTACAGTGTTGTTACCTAACTGCAGAACATACACAGGACAGATAAGTATTCCAGCTATGCACAGAATGGTAGTGATTTTACACTGAAGTTGTTTTTACTAAAGCTGTACTATGTACAGCACACTGTAGCTCAGTACATGAGGATTTTTATTCCAAAGCATGATATATTTACTTTAGGAAACAAACAGGATTCAGTTTATGAGTTATGTTTCATTCAACTCACTAATGACCTCTGCTTTTTAAAAGTGAATATCTCATTTTGAAATAAATCTCTATCAGTACTACACTTGTCTTTGTAAGGAAGATTTTGTCATTTTGTGCATTTAGTGGGAAATAGCACTTGAATAGGAATCAAAGTTTGCGGGTATGAAATGTGTCTCAAAGAGTGTTCAAGAAAAATAAAAGACAAAGAAAATCAATCCCCTGGATGGATGTTTTCACTTTGTAAAACGTTTGTTTTTGTTTATTCATTAATTTTTTCCCATTCCGAACAGTAAAATATAAAGAACATATACACACTTTTATAAAGGGGGTTTTGCTGTCCACAACAATATAAATAGAATGACACAAATAAGTTTTGCATGTAAGATGTTAGACGTAAAGGCTGCAACATAACAAGAAACTGAATATCTGGAGTAAAAATCGTAAAACAATATTTTGGCTTAATTTACTAATAAGGGGTGATACGTTGAACATAATGTGTAATTTCTTAATCACATTATTTCAGACAATGATTGTATTTTGTTATAACACTTCGACTTAAAAATCATCGATGCAACATTCTCTCAAAACAAGAAAACGTCCATCAGTCAGTGATGAATGAATGATTGTACATCACTGTTTAGGGTTTTGTTGAACATATCTTTTCAAACTGAAATATAATACTTCACTAATAGTAATACATAGATGGATTACCAGCAATAACTGATCCGAAAAAAAAATAAAACAAACAAAAAAACACTGATAAAACAAATATAGTAGATGAACTGTTGAACCCCCTCCACATTCCATCTCCTCCCAGCTCCATTAGAAAGAAACGTTCTTTTAAAAAAGAATCCCCCCCTCCCCCCATCCCTCTCTCAATCTCTTTGAAGCTATAATGGTGCATTCCTTTGTGTCTCTGAGCGACTCCCACCCAGGCTGGCTGCTGGCTTGGTCAGTGCTTCTCCTTCCTAATGATGGCAAGTGAAGCAGGACAAGCATCCTCCTCCTTGCTGATCCCACAGTGTGGGGGTGGAGGGGCCAGGAATGCTACGGAATTGTTTTCATAAACCAAAAAACACATACAGTCAACTTATGAATGAAAAAGTTCTGCTCTTAGTTGAAGTTGAACTTAAATTCCATTCCCCCCCCATTGTGTTGAGGTGGAGGTAGAAATCTCAGCGACAGATATGTGAAATATACACAAATTAAGCCAAATATCTGCATAGCTTGATAAAATAAAAATATGTTTCTTGTAATATGTTTTGTAATTTGGGTGAACTGACCCATTAAACCAAAATGTGTCACAGAGCTTTTCAACCTCTCTCCCTGCCAGTGCGCTGTCTCACAATCTTTGTGACTTTGACTCCAGCTGTCTTATTAGGCTCAGTGGGTCTGCAGCAGAGAACACTGCTCCATCCTCACTAACTAAGATGCAAGAAGTGACACAACTAACAGTGACAATCAAAAGTGTCTCATCATCATGTCTACCCACACAAACACACAAGAGATCACATTTAGACCTCATTTGCACCACATGTGATCAGTATCTGGATACGATGTTGGGATAATAACATCCAATCATGGACCTTTGCAAATACACCTGCTATTAGCAAGTGCTTTAATGATTGCCATTCTCACAGATTTGTGATCAGATCTCAAAATGTAAATAAGGTTGGTGGAGCTGATGGACATGGCAACAAAGGTTAAGGGAAGCGGTGCGGGATACAGACGAGTGAGAAGGGAATAGGGTACTTTTTATATAATGCTAACGAGGCTAACATTACCTAAACAAACAGTGGATGTGCACAGGGTCCTGTTTATGTAGTCTGACTCACAAGATGTAGACTGAGCGTATAATCCTACCATTGGCTGCCTATTTCAGAAGTCTCTCCCCCTCACCATCTACCTGTTACTGTCTTCAAAATCCAGTCGCTAAGTGAAACCATCTTAACAATAACCTCCGAGCAAGCAACCTGTATGCATGAAATTACAACTTTTGACAAAGTTTTTGACCGTGCAATAAGGCAGCCTTGCTTGGTTCTTTCTGTGAATGGTTTTAAAGATATACAAAGAATATAAAGAACATTTACTATCATACAGTGACACTCTTACATGTTTGTCGTCTGTGGTTTTAACGCGTCCAGTAAGCTCCTCCAGAGCTAAAGTGAAGGCAGCTTCACTTCGAGGGCACCGATGATTAAATTATGTTTGTCTTTTTTATCAGTAAAAGTTGTATCACATCCTCAATATACGTCTTTTAATTTTTCATATTTTCTTTTGGGGGTGATTTAGCCATTTTAATGCCAGGGCTCGCCTCTCTGCTTGAAAATGTTCAACCAAAAAAAGTTCCCTCCCGACACTATTTTCCAAGGGCAGCGTTGGGCATCCTGGGCTTAGTGCTGCCCAAGACTATTGAGATTAGTTTAAGGAAATACAAACAACTGAGTTTTTTTTTCTCTTAGTTCGGAATTATGATGTGTTCAGTCAGACCTTTCTCCCACTGTTTCTACTGCATTGGGTGTCTGCATACACAACACGGACATGCTCACTCATGTTTGTTGCTACATATGATCCATGCAGACATGATGAAAAGTATGTTACACAAACCCTCGTAGCCACGGCGATGTGTATAGTATAAATTGATCTTACCAGAGCCATTTAACGAACTAGCACTAATGCTTCACCTGTCGGGTATATACTGTATATTGTATGTCATAGCTCTCCCTTAAAAGTCTCCCAATGCTGCTGTATAGGTTTTACTCATTTTCCTTTGCAGGGGAAGGGCTTGTCTGTTGTCTTGTCTTGTTTTCTCAGGAAAGTGGGGAAACTATACAGATTGCATTCATACCTGGCTGAAATCTGATGACAAAACACCTCCAGATGTGCTCTGGCTGATCTTATGGCATTCTGAGTTCAATGCATTCTGCCTGCCTAAGCTATATGTTTGTTACCCATTGTTAAAGATTTACGTCTTCACCGGACAGATCCGCAGAAGTCACAACGTATTGAGAGACAGACTACATTGTGAGGTGTAATGCAACTTGCAGCCACTGGTGCTCACTAGAGGGGCTTCAGACTTTTGTCTTGATTATTATTGGTGTTTACCACCTATTTTTTTAATCCATTAATCATCTCCTTGCTTATTGCTCTACATTATGAGAAGAATGCTTCATTTTGATTGTGAATGCTTGGTGTAGCCCTGGTTTAAAATCATTATTAGATTAGCTGTCACCAAACTAAAATGTCAATATATGTCATAGTGTCTGAACGACATGTGGGACATGGTTGACATTTTGCTATACAAATAAACTTCATTATAGACTCTCCCTCCCTGGCCCTCATGGTGCACCCTCCCACCCTCCAGCACCTCCTCCTCCACCCATCTGCCCCTCGCTCTCCCTGACTGGATGGCTGGCTGGCAAGTGACAGGACTGACAGACGAGGTCTGTTTCTGGGTTAGTATCATGTCGGCGGGGAGCGAAGCCTCCCGGCGGTGTCAGCCATCATAGTGCCAGCTCCAGGTCTAATGAGGGAGACTGGCGCATTCCCTCCCCGGTGTCAGGAATCGGCCGACAAATCAGCAGTGCATCACGGGCCCAGCACAAATGATATGTTGACAAATGCAGATATTTCACTTTTAATTGACACTAAGAGACAGAGATGATCCGGCTGCCAGGGCTTCTGAGGAGACAAGGACAAGACAAGATGGGAGAGAGATGTGGAGAGGGAGAGAGAGAGCAGGGATGGGGGAAGGGGGGTTTAAAACAGTGATAGAGAAAAGAAGATAATGGAATGGGCCTTGGAAGATGTTTAATATTTGCGCGGGGTGTCATTTTTTCTGTGTGTTATGGTTGAGGGGTAGAAGAAAAGGGGGTTGAGATTAGAGGTGTGTGTTTCTGAGACTTGTCAACGCTGACAGCAGCTGTATTATACGGCAGCCTCACAGCCTACTGACTTTTCTAAACCCTGACAACATTGCCTATTCATTTAGCCAGGTGGGCTTTCTCTGTAAAGTCCCGTATCTCAACTCTGCCTGACAAAGACTGGATCAGGGAACACTTTAAATTCTACTATGTATTTGCTCTTATTGCCTGCATGTGGATTGATTTTTGGGGCTATAAAGGCCTTTTTTAATATGTCACATTTTCATATTGATGATTATGATGATTATGCATTATGCCTTTCTTGCATGAGCCTACACGACACCACAAGTTAATAATACCAGATCCAGTGTGCTGTGTATACATTTTCAAACAATATTATAAAGAATATAAAGATTTACATAATTTGCATACATAAAAAATATTCCATTTTAGTGTACCACAAATAGAATTTAAGTATACTAAAGTTAATACAAGTATTCTTGTACTTTTGTGCTTAATTTAAATAATATTTAAAATATACTTTTAAAAAGTGTACTTCCAAATCAATGTCATTAATTTCAACTTCAATGTTCTAAAAATAAATAATTCAATAATAACTATTTCAGCAATACTTAAAGTGGTATTTCAGTGTACTTATAATAAATTGCAAATTCTTATCGTAAGGTAATTTAGTGTACTTTGTAATACACTATTAGTATTAGTATTCATTAGAAGTGTATTTAAGTATATTTACAAAAAGTGCACTTTAATATAACTACTACTAAATTTCAAATACGTATTGTGGTAATACAGTATACTTAAAGTACATTTAGTGTGAAAGTAGTGTTTTATACATATACTTAGTGTACTTAATTGGCATGCTTGGATATCATACACTTCTAGAAATTACTTTGAAGTGATAAACTGAATTAAAAATTGATTGCTAACTGGTTCAGGCAGCATAATGGTGAAATTAGTTTTTGACTGACAGAGTATCGTAAGCCTCTCAAAATCAATATCAATAAAAAAAAGACAGTTACCACGCTGTCTGTCTCCTGTCTGCAGAAACCCTGGCTAATCCTGGTTATCATTTAATATTGACAGTTGCAGCCAAAGTGCTGTTCGTGGGAGGTAAGTTCCAAAACAGTAGTGAAATGATTCTGAAATACTCTTTGTAACGTTAGTTAACTTTGGCTTTACTCAAGAAATGTACTGTTACTAATGATAACCTAGTAGAAAGAGGTGCTTTTTATCCTAGCTAGTTAACGTTAGCTTGCTATACAGCTTTGGCTAGCCAGCTAACTTTAGGTTGGGTTGAGTTACAGGATGATGTTTTCAGCTTCTACTCAGTAAAAAAATGGTATTCGGCGAAGGTAAATTTAAATGTTATCATGATGTGTTCAAATGTAATCTTGTAAAAGTTTATAGTGAGAAACAAAGCAGCTTTTAATCATAATTGAAACTATTAGAACCAAGATTTTTTAAATAAAAAGACAATCATTTATTTCCATATCATTTTAATTGTGTGTTTTTATGCAAATAACAACTATGGATAACATAGTAAGAGGATAACCTTTAGCATTTTGGACAGTTAAACTGACTTTGAGGCGGCTGAAAAAATTTGAAAAGTGTATGCCTTATCTGCTCAATGTGTTTAGGTGAACGCTTTATGCCCAGTTGATCAAGACCAGTGAAGAGGAGGGGGACAATAGCATTCTTCCACAGAGGGATCCGAGGTGTGGACAGCAACCAGAGAAGGTTTTGGTGGAATTGGATAAGGAGACTTTGAAAGCTCTGAAAGGTGGGTGGGTGCATGTGTATATATATATATATATATATATATATATATACACAGTATATATATATATATATATATATATTTATATAGTGCAAAAGAAAGAAAGAGTGTAACTTGCTGAATTTTTTGCGCAGTTGGAATGCAGTCAATTACTTGGTCGGAGTTGGCTGTTGTATAATGACATTTATACAGTATATGTGTTATTTTTTATTTGTTATCAATTTGTTATTTATACCTGGTCCCGTTTTTTATACCCTGTTTTAGAGCTGCCTGAAATGGTGGATACCATAAAGAATGTACTGGACAACATTTAAAAGTCACCAGGATCATCAGTATGTAGTTCCAGCCACAGTGACTCCCAGTGAACTCCCTGTGATACCGGCAGGGATAACTCAAGGAGCTACACTGTAACCGTATTACATTATTGTTCTATCACAAAGTAATCATTGCATATCTTGCTTTGCGTTTTCACACCCTCGGATCCAAGACAATGCCTGCCCCAAATGAGAATACAGAGGTGTACTCAAGTGCTAACAGACGGCCAGGCCGTTTACAGAGGCGTCACACACCACTGCAGCCAACACAACACTTCCACAATGGCAGAGGAAAGATTTGTTAAATTTTTGTATCGCTGTTATTCTGTCATGTTTGTCTTATTTTACCATAGGCACTGTGTATATGTGTGTGTGTGTGTGTGTGTCTGAGTTTCAATTACCTCTCCAACCCTCAGACCGATCTGCTTCACGCTTGGCATGTGTGTTGCTGAGGACCCATGGGAGTGCAGTGAAGTTGCGTGAAGTTATTTGGATCAGTGGTTCTGTAGAAAACTATGAAAACTCGGTACAGCCGGCTGACCTTTGGTTGCGCTATAGACACTTTGGTTACCACACGCTCTATAGACGCGCATCAACTTCGACACAACGCAACCACGTCTGCTAACGGCCACCATGGGACGTCTTTGTATGTTTTCTTTTACACAATAGCGCGTCTTTTTGTGTCACTACGTTGCCGGTGATAGAAATGAGGGTGTGTGTGTGAGAGAGAGAGACCATCAGGGGAAAGGGAGAAGTATACTCAAATATATTACATTGTAATTTGTTCCCATGCATTTCGCTCAGTCATAAGCCTCTTCTACCAAAGAGCACGTACTAAAGTATTATTTTAATTCTATCCAGGTATTCACCTGTCTTCTAATCTGAAATGGACAGAAGGGAAAGCAGTCCGTGGGGGCGCTGTTTTACTGAAACACAAGTATCAGATACTGACGGAATTGTTATTAACAGAATGCTGTTTCTTGACTTAATCCAAGAGGTTCGTTGGTGTGGAAATGCAGGAAATTTGTTTTAAATTACAATTAGTGTTTTTCTGGGGAATGAACCCCAGACACCCCAGACACCCCCGCCTTTATGTTTTCAAAGATACATTAAAACTTAACCAGGAGCCCCATAGTGAGGAACAGAGATCTTTTTCATGCTTTGTTTTGAGGAAAAATATGTGTTATATCTGGAGTGTACATGCTACTCAAGACACACCAATTAGAAAAAGAGAAGGTGGTCATAAGGCCAGAGAGAGGTCGAGTGGGTCAACTAACCCCCCCGAGAATAATAGCTCAGGGAAATGTCCAGCCCCCGGCCCTTAGCTTTCTGAAAATGTGGCCCCCTGAACAATACAGTTGACTGGTGTCGGCCAGTCTGAACTCAGACTTTCTTCCAAACCTGGGGCATACACATTTAATGGGGCTTTGACTTTATTGAGGCCATGAATAAAAAAAATGAATGTCAGCTTTTACACTCATGATGCGTAGACTGTAGCGTTGCTACTGTAAACATGTGCAGAGACTCACTTTGAAGAAGCAGCGACACGAGCACATCCAGAACGGGCACTGCACTAGTGTTACAACATTGGTAATAAACAGAAAAAATTCAAAGATCATTAAGTTGTATTTTTGTAATAATATTACAATAGTGGTATGAGTTCCGTGCTTTGAGAGCTCAACAGTTTATAAAGCGATTAATAATGAGTTAATAATAATTATAGTTAATTAAGTCAGTGATTAAAAGGGCTGTTTTTCCATTGTCATTACTATTCTATGAGGTATGTATTGAAAACATTTTTTATAACCATGTACACAATCATTTGAAATTATTTATCAACGAAACAACATTGATAACTAATTGTTAAACTAATATGATGATGTAATAACGATTTAAATAATCTTTAAAAAATATTTTATAAGTAACAGTAAGTAAGTATAAGTTACGTTAATTAGAAGCACTTTGGCCTCTCTGATGGGGGTATCGCGCCATACCAGCAAGAACGCATCATCTCAAACTGTCCACGGCGTTCTGTGTGCTCGACCGACTAGCACAAATATTCTCCCCAAGAACACAAGTCCGTTTTTTGTATTCTATGTTTAATAAAAGTGTTTTGGACTCAAAAGCAGGACTCGGACATCGGCTGGCAACAGTTCAATGAGTTTATTAAAAGGCCTGGTGAGATGGAGTTGAGAGAGCTGAGCCGGTGGAGAGGGGCAGGTAATGGAGACAATGCTGTCAGCTGGGAGACAGACAGACGAGGAGCTGGGCGAAGCAGGCAGGCACAGATCACGGACTGGGAGTGAACCTGAGGCACAGGTAAAAAACACAATCAAACTAGGTTCAGAAAAACACAAGGAAATATCTCAAGAGTGGGCTTTTTCCGAGGCGTAACTACCACGTTGGCAAACCAAAGAAACTGGCAAACACAAGGCATGAGGGAGAGGTACAGCCGGACTATGACAGCTGTTTCCTTTTCAACTTTGATGACAGGAGCCCTGTCTTATGAGAGTGGAGAGTCCTGACTGGAATATAAGGTTTTAAAAAATCAGACAGGTAAGGCAACAAAGCACCTTAAAGGTCTGAATTGACGTGGATAGGTAGCCAATGAAGGGAAGTGAAGAGCAATTTGGTCAATTCTTCTAGTTTCAGTTAAGATTCAAGCTATTGCATTATGAAAAATCTTAAGACTTAAGTACTAGCAGGCCAGACAACAATAATAAAGTCTAGATGTAACAAAGGCATACACTGGGATCCATGCTCAGCCAAGGCGAGTAAAGGCCTGATTTTAAATATGTTTTGAGCAGGTGATTTCTTCAATGTAGTGATCAAAAGGGAGTGGAGGATAGAAATGTAACACCAATATTCCAGACTGTCAAACTTTGTAGAATCACACAGTTGTCTAGAGTTACTGTTACTCACTGCTATCTACAGTATGTTGAGCAGCATCTCAGTTTTATCAGAATCAGAGTCTTTCACAGCAGACAAACAGGCCTCTAATTGAATAACTCGGAAAAGATCATCTATCTTTAAAGGCACACACACACAGCTGAGCAGCAGTGTGTGTGTGTGTGTGTGTGTGTGTGTGTGTGCGTGTGTCTTTGGACAGATTTTGTAACTGCAATAGTGTGTAAACCATGCATGAAAAAGTTACAAAACTTTACAAATGGCCATATCAAAATGAAGGTTGAGTTAAAAGATGGGTTTGGCCCGAGTGAGGGCACTGGAAGTAGGGGGGTAGGAAATGTGGAAGGGGCCATTAGCCCCCCCCACTTTACGCCCCTGGCCCGATTTGCTGTCACGGCTGGAGTGATCCTATAGCATGATCGTCTCTAGTTTTGTATCTAATCTCATCTATTTTTCTGCAGAAAAAACAAACAAACTAAAAAATCATGAGCCATAAAGGATGAGCATGCGTTTCATCATTAAACCACAATGTAGACAAACGGCTGAAGTTGACAGACCAATGTGGAGAGTGGTAAATATTCAGAGCCAACATTACAAGGACAGGGGTCAAAAAGTGTTCTAAGAAAGTGATCTGACCGCCCGGATGTGACAGGAGAGACACTAACATCTATTCTGTGTGATAGTATCAAATCAAGGATGCTACCACTGCAGTGAAGAGGTTCATGTACAATCTGATTGAAACTTAAAGTATGTAAAGTAAGTGCCAAAAAGAGTTACTTAGAAGATCAAATGTCTAAAATCTCATCTTTGGTAGACATTGATCTGATATTTATAAAACCAGGGGTATTGTTGGCCAGTCTGTAGAGCTAGAAGTAGATGAGGTATTAATTGGAGCAAGATTCCTTATATTTTTATTATTAGTAGAACATGTTGGTGGCCTGCACATGTGACGGTATGGGGATACTTTTTTAGGTTTTTAGGACTTTATTAGGTGCTTTTTGGGGCACTTCACCACTGCCTGTGGTAGGGATTATAATCAGATTTTTTGGATTCATATATTTAGGGAAGAGACTTTATTAATAATATGGCGGGTCAGGGACACAGTTTCAATCCCTCTGAAAGTCTGCACTGTGAATGTTTCCTCTTGCTGGACATTAACTAAGCTAGTGGACTATAAACCTGGTAGGCTCTCTAATCACCGTCGACGTGCAGAGCGCCAAGTCTCTAATGTCCCTGAGATGCTTAAAACTAAAACAATTGCTCCAGACTTTTTTTTCTTTTTTTTTTTGTGTTGATCTTCATGCTATTGCTATTTTTTTCTAATCAATATGGGGTCACCACCATTACATTGACTGCCAAAATGACCTTGGTGGCTTGGTGACTTTCTCAGGTCTCTTACTGACGGAAACCGCCAACATTAGTGTCAGAGAAACACTGTAAGGTTTCATGGGGCTTCGGGTCACATTTTCTGTCTTACTCTCTCTTCTGATTGTCCCTGTTGTAGTTCCCTGTCATGACCACCCGAGGGCAGACTCAAGCTACATCTTTAACTTAGCACTGACAAGCACAGGGAGTGTTTATTTCACATCCTTGGGCTTTGCTCATCAGATCAGTTTAAATAACTAACCCTCCAAGCTTCCACATCTCTCTCATGAATAAAGCTGTGGCCCTTAGTGGAGCCTGCACTGTCTCTTGGCAACGCTAGACTGCTCTCTGAAGCTTAATACACAGTCACTCACACATACACACACATGAAAACACACAAACACACGGCATGGGTAATAGTTGCGGGTCACAACAGAAACATCATTAGTTATCCAGCTGTCAGCCACTTTCTTGGATTCTAAATTGGACGAGTGGGTGAGAGTGATGCAGCACAGTCGAATAATGATTCAATTGCATATTGTCTGATCTGTTAAAAAAAACCTGGTATCTTCTCACCTTTTAGTGTCTGCTGGAATTGAAGGCAGACAGACTTAAAGTACCGCAGGAATCAAGTCGAATCTGGGCTGAATCACTTGACTCGAGGGGGAGGGGGCTGAGGGCCCGCTTTCTCACGGAAGTAAGAGTTTAAGAGAGTAAGTTTCACACGAAGGCAAGGCGAAGTATTTACTCTGCTGATGAATTTGTGGTTAATTGTGAGTGTTGGTGTGTATGACTATGTGGGGGGAATGTTAATGCGTACCCTTGGGTAGGGCTGATAGAGAGGGAGCTCATCCCTCATTAAAGTAATTAGACCTGCAGGAGAGGATCCCCCGGCCCAGGAATAGATATGCACACCACATCCACATGCACACACCACACACACACACACAACTGTGAGGACCTCTCACACTCTAGTCACTAAGACATGCATGCATCCACTCAAACACACCAACGCATGCATGCACACACTCAACTACACACTTCACTTCAAACACACACCACCACACCAACCAAATCCAGTTCTACAGGAGTTTTTGGAAAACAAAACATTCAATACATTGTATTAATACCGCATGTTGGTATTAAAGTATAACTGTGGTTTATTACAACTTGGTTGTTATTTGGGTCTGATTGTCTGGTTGCATGTGTTTCTTGACCCGGCAGACGTCAATCTGGAGATGTCTCAATTTTCCTAAATCTCAATTATTAATTTAATGAATACAATCATATCATATCTGACATAATTTATGATAAAACGATAAAAATAAGATGCAAGTTTTAATAAACTGGAATTATAAAGCAATCAATCGAACATCAAACTGTATGGTAGACATAGCAATTTACACCTTTTTAACAGTTTCGCAGAAATCAATTGCTTTTATTTTCTACTCTTTATGAAAAACAAATGTTGCAAAATGTTAACTTTAGGCTTTTCTGCGGCCTGGATTAAACTGTGTACCTAACGAGACAAACAGACCCTTGTTTTTGAAGATTTGGACATGTTACATGTGTAAATAATTAAATGAAGGACTGAATTCTATTTAGCTGCTTCAAGTTCAGAGTCCTGGTCATGCTGGTTCACTGTCACACTGTCATGCAGTGGTGAAAAGTTACTAAGTATTAGTATTAGGTACTAAGTATTTACTCAATTACTGTACTTTAATAGAATGTTGTAATACTTTGTACGTTACGTCAGTATTTCCATTTGGTCCTACATTATACTTCTACTCTACTACATGTCGTGTATGACAAGCTTATAAAATACAATGCATTGTTAAAGGTAAAACAAGTAGTTCTCAAATTATTTTGGTTCCTTGCAGAAAAGCAGAATATTATGATCGAAGTATATGATGGTTGTTACAAAGATTTGGTGCCAAATTTAAACACTTTTGACCCCTTGAGAATTGCTAAAAATGGTCCAAATTCCCATCGGGACCTTGAGAAACAACACCATCAGCTACAGCCTTTTAAAGAGAGTTAAATCGTCCAGGTCTGAGAGTTGTATTGGTACTTTTACTAAAGTTAAAGATCTGTATACTTTATTCACCTCTTCTGTCATAACGTACTCAGCCGGTCCCATGTTGTAATACCACGGCTTTGTCACGGCCCCCTGGCGTCTTATACCAACGGACAAGGCGCCCTTTAGTATTAGATTCACAGGGCTTTTAAGTAACTCCAATGTAAACCAATCTGTGGCAATAATAGATGCTCAGAGCGAATGGAAGTTGGGTCACGTAGAATACAGAGCAACAAAGTCCGTGTGGAGGAGTTCACATGGATGGATGGTTCAAACAAACACAAGGAGACCGCTGCTCGTGCCCTGTGTAAACACCAAAGGTCATCGTTGACTTACTTACATTGACAACGTAACTTGCATTCATAACGTGACATACATAACAAGCAAACCACTTTTTTACTAAACCTGACTGAGTCATTATGTTGCCTAGCTGTAGTGGAGCGTCATAGTGTGACAAGTGACACATGTGACAAATTGGGAACGAGAAAGAGTTGATTTACTGGGACACTGAACTGGAACTGAGACGTCTTTAATATTATTTCCACTTTTTACACTTTTTACATAAACTGACTGCTGCTAAACAGGAACTTTCCCTTGAGTCTGCTGGACAGTACACTGCACACAGTACCTAGCAGAGGGATCAACAGTTTTGGGTGGGGTGCAGGGGGTTAGCTTCAGTCAGATGTTGTTCACAGCTGTATTATAGAGGAGACGGGGAGGTGAACATGAAAGCCTGGTGACTGTACTTGAAACAGAGGAATCTGGGGAGGAAGAGAACAACAGAGCTAATTAGTCAAGAGGAGCTGACAGAGCCCAGCCAAGTGGCTCAGCGGCAGCCATGGAGGGGGAGGCAGTGGTGAGGGTATGGGCATCTGGGTTACACTCATTTATTGGTTTGCAGGTGCTGGACTTTTAATATACAACACATATTGTGCAGCTAATGATCAACTCCACTGCAGTTTGCACCTTTAAATGTATGAATGTGCTTCATTATTAACACTATTAAATATTATCCATTGGTTTTAACATAGTGAAAGAAGATCCCTTAATAAACATTTGGCATGGGGATAGCCAGGCACAAAATATTAGCCAAGATCATCATATTAGCTGATTCAGCATCCTTCAAACCAACAAGTATGACATAGTCCAACTACATTCTCTTGCATTAAGTCAAGAAGCAGCCCCATTCTGTTCAAAACAATTCTGTCAGTATCCCACAGTGATATTTGTGTTTTGGTAAAACAGCGCCCCCACTAGCACATCAGTATTTTTCCAGGCATAGAGTGGTACTGCAGCACGGAAGACCGCAAACGTTTTAAATCAAAATGATAACAAATTCAGATGAGGTTCTGTGAGAAGTTGATGAAGGAAAAGCTGCTAAAATCAGAAAGACACCACAGTAACTGTAGAAAGTGCTGTGTTGTGTGGAAGTGGTGTTAGTGAAAAGAATGTCACTTTTGTCCATTTTACATTAATGAGAAACACAACAGTGTCCAATGATAAGAGGAGATAATACAGAAAACCTTTTTTGTAATTACTAGTAGTCGTAGTAGTAGTAGTAGATAATAATAAATAATTATTATTTATAATATTAAATATAATTTATAAATAACACCCTAATGGGGCACCACCTCTGTGTCAAAGACAAACAAGAGCCAGTTAATAAAATATACTAGACATATACTAGACTATGAATTCATAGTTCCGATTAATACAATTAATAACTATAAACCAAATTACCATATCAATAGCTAGTAAAGGTTGAAGGATTTCAGAATGATTCTATAGTAGAGCAGGTGTGGGAGGAAAGTAAGTACAGATGTCACAATGGAAAGGTACAAAGTTTTGCGGATGCAGGGCTTCTAAATCCACACATTGGGAAAGGAGTTCCCAACTCTGTCAAATGTTCCAAACAGCACTTTACTTGAGACATGCAGCAGCCTTTAAAAAAACCTATGGAGAGAGGGATTGACTGACAGGCTGGCAGGGAGGAGTGAAAGCTTGTTTGATCAAGCAGAAGTTGAAAGGGTCACAGTAGACCAGACTATCAAATAAATCGGCTTTCGGTTACTTGTAGCTCTCATTCACCCTGGGAGAATTTGCACACTGTTCTTTAGCTACACACTGTCTCACATTCCTTTAGTTGCAATACATTGCAGCTGCCCAGTTTACTGATGGAGACCAGTAGCATCTTAGCTGAGGCATATGAATGGTTATAGCGACACGTAAAGAGCATCTTGCAGGTTGCAGACCCCAGTGTAGAGCCTATAAACTACAGTCAAAACTGGAGTCATTTTTGTAAGATATTGTTATTTCTGTTAAACTGTAGAGGTTGTTGACGTATTTTCATATATGGCGGACCACAGCCTTGCTCGGCTTCCAAGAGACCAGCACCAGACAAGGATTAGAAGAAATAACGGCCATTGGCAAGTAACTGAGTTGTGGTGCGAGGAGAACCACTGAGAACTGGACAGGTTTCTTGGTGAGTATCTGCCGTTAACTCATGACAGTTGTGTTCACATTACAACATTTTAAAGGTAATAATTATAAAAAGAAAAACAATCCTGTGTTCACTTTTTGTCGTTCTTTTGATTTATAACTTATTTATTTGGCGCTAGAGTCCTTCTACAGCCGAGCTGCACATAACATAATTTTGTTGCCTAAGGCAGCTGACTTGCTGTTGTCTCACCACATGATTGGGATAAATCATACAGCTTTTGACTTTCCAAATTTCATTGGACCAAATTAGTCAAATGCTTTAAACTATATTATAATAGAAACACTGCTAACATGCTGATTTAGCATTTGCTAATTAGCACTAAGTAAAGTGCCAACTTTTCAATGTAGTTTGGAGTGAGATTCAGTATAGCTGAAGTTGGTGCATTTTATAAATGTTTTATTTATTCTAAAATTTCACGAGGAAAATTCACAATTTTGAAGCATTTATAGATGAAAAGCCAAATCAATAATTATCGTCAATGATTACCAACCTCCAGACATATCTTAAATGATGCTGATTAATCACCCTGAGTTCACTTTAAAACAATCAAACCAGCCAAGTTAAGAGTGAGAAATTGTGTGTGTATGTCAATCAACCCTGGCAGCCCTGAGGATCAGCACTGTTTTGTTTAATAAAGAGATTCAGATAAGTGTAGCCAGATTGGGCGGCTTTTGACCCAGGAAAGTTCTGTAGATTCAGCTCGACACACAATGACATGATGATAACTGATGAACGACCACACTGAATGTCAATATGACCTCCCAAATGAGTAGTATGAATAGTATTGAGGAATATATAATATTTTTTTGCCGAGCACAGGGCTAAAAAATCTTAATCCATGTGGCTGTTTTTCATCATTGTCAGAAGTGCTGCCTGATCCTAACCTGCTGTGGCAGATAAAGGAGTGGGCTCGGTGCATATGAAAAGATTCATACATATTGAAACCACAGCAGGTCTGATCCCGCCCTTATTTATAATCCATATTCCTTAAGAGCCCCAAGAACAAAACACCTCTTATTGCTATGCTTTGGCATTCATTACAATACATTCTCCCTCCTGCTTAGTTTGAACCTGACTGAATGTAGAATAGAGTTTGAGGAAGAAAACTGTGTGGCCCAGATATCACGATATTATACATGCAAGGCATAATGCATTTGGTATGAGGGAAGCTTTTTTTCAGTGGGCAGATAGAAAAGGAGAAGGATTGGCACGGTTGTGAATAGAGGCACTACAGTTAGGCTATCTGGCTCTGCTGCAACATGCAAAGTATGACTGATGTTGATGAAGGGTGAAGTGTATATCAATATTATATAAAGCATACTCAAAATTGTCACGGGGCATGTATGGACCCAAATGCAACACACAGGAAAACCAGGAATAGTGCCCTATAGGTTTATTCAACGGAACTCACAAGTACAAGGATTCACAGAACACAGACAGACTCAGACACAGGTAACCTGAAGTCAGAGACACAGAAGCCAAGCTTGAGGTCAGGGACAGAAGGCTGGCGAGTATCCCAGGGATCCAACGAGGCGGGTAGGTCTGAGAGAGGCAGGGTCAGTAACAGGGAATCAGTCCGGGGGTTAATCGCTGGAGAGTCTGGCATGAAGACAATCAGGCCCTGAGTGCATGACTGGGTGAGGTTTAAATAAGTGTTTGATTGTGAATTGGCTGCAGCCTGAGCCCAAGGTGAGGTGACGAGGTGGGAGTGGCTGGCAGGTGAGGTAGGAGGAGCAGAACTGTGACAAAAATGCTGCTCTGAAAAGAGAAAGGCACAATTATTCAAAATCAACAAAACATTAAGCAATTCACATTTCTCTCCATGACTGACTATATCAGAGATTTGACCCACAGCCAGTTAATGGAAGCTTTTACTTTTTCTCTCTCTATGGAAGGTATTTCCTGTGAAAAAAGAAATGATTCAAGGGAGATAGTTTCAACATTATTAGGAACAGACTAACTGGGATTATGCAGATTTTACAAAAGTAGCTGGAGACGAGGAACACATTTTGTATCAAAAATAAATAAATCATGAAGGGTGAACAGCTAACAGCCACCATGGCCTTTTTGGTCTTGCATCTCATTCAAAGGTTCAAAGGCTTTATTGTCATATGCACAAAAGCTACGGTGTCTGGAGCAAATTCTGACGTGATAGCTGCCCAAGTGAATAGAGTTTTGCTCTCAGGTCAATGACGTATTGAATTTTGTTTTTGCTTGTGCTTGGACCCTCCTCCCAGTTTTCCTTAACCAGATCCAAGACACCCTGTGGCTTCCTGCCAAACAACAGTTCAAAGGGAGAAAATCCTGTGGAGGCCCGGGGAACCTCCTGCACTGCAAACAACAGAGGGTCAAACCATTTATCCCAATAATGGCTATTGTCGTGAACAAACATATGAACCATGTTCTTTAGAGTCTTGTTAAACCGCTCCACCAACCCATCTGTCTGCGGATGGACACTTGTCCAAAGGGAGCGGACGCCCAGTAGCTCGTACAGCTTGTGTAATGTGCGTGACATAAAGGATGTGCCTTGGTTAGTCACAATCTCTTTTGGGATCTCGACTCGGGAGATAATATCAAACAGTGCCTGTGCCACACTTTTGCCGAGATATTACGCAGCGGCCCTGCTTCGGGATATTGCAATGCATAATCCACGAGTTTCATCTCAAGACTGTTGGAGGAGGAAGTACTCCACAGGACGCACTGCCCCCCCCATCAGCATCTGCTGCCTCCGTGTCCCCACTAAACAAGGCACACAACTCACATGTCCCTAACGCATCTGAACACACTCCCATAGCCTAGCGAACCCCAGCCAATTTGTTCCCAGAATCACGGGGTGCGTTGAAATGAGTAGTAACTCCTGCCTTAACGCTATGCTTTTTTCGCCCTAAAAGCACACACCTTACCCTCACCCACGATGCTTCTAGCAATGCCTCGGACCAAACCTAGCGCTGGTGGATCATGGTCTGATTGCAACAGAGCCTGGTGGATACCCCCCCTGTATACATAGCCTGTGATGGGGATTCCTCCTTCAGGATCTGTCGGGGAAGGGAGAGATGGTCCTCTGCGAGAATGACCGCGGCTTCGAGGAGGGTAGGACGGTGGCACTGGACCCAATTCTCCGACAATGTCCTCTGTGGATTTGGTTCAGGGCTGGAGCCAGTGCCTTGTTGCATCGAGGAGCTGCTGCGCGTAGGAGAAAGGGCGGCCAGCGTCCTCAAATGGAAGGCCTCTGAACCGGCGGCGATGTCACTCAAGCATGCTGCCCAACCGGTCCAGGATGGCCCTACGGAGCTGGTCATAGGTATACCCACTCCACCTTCAGCCACCCACCACCGCCGTGCCCTTGAAGATGTTGAGGTAAGCCTCTGGATCATCCTCGGTGGTCATCTTCTGCAGGGCAATCAGCGGCGGCCAGATCGGGCTGGTCCCTGGATCGACCTGGCAGAACGCTGCAGCAACTCTCGCAGAAGAGCATTGGTCCTCCCGTTGGAATATCGCATGTTGTCTGGCTATGTTGTCGCGGTGGTCTTTTCCCCAGGAGCCAGCCTACTGCAAGAGAACAGAACCAGGTTACCACCACGCTTATATTGTGTGACTGATTACCTGATTCTGTTCAACTGTCTGATCTTCAGCTGAGACACTCCCATCTCTCCACCAGCAGCCAGTGCCGTAACCACACCCCACACACATGGTGCCCTTGTAGTCAGACTCCACTTTGTCTCTATATTGTGTTTTTTGCACTAGTAATAGCTCTCCAGAGTGCCTACCTGGAATTCCTGTACTCATTCAAATCACCACCGCAGTGCACGATTGCCCGTGCTTTAAGTTTAGCACAGACCTCGGCATTTATCCAGGGCTATCCGTACAGTAATCTGTGGCAAAACGTCATTGATGCGTTGGCCGATTTAGCAAATGACCGTGTCCATGTGTCTATGTCTTCATCCTCAAACACACACTACTCCGTGACGCCAAAGCAGTGGTGAAGATCAGAGTCTGACTGCTCAGTCCAACACTGAATTGTCCGCGTCACCAGTCTGTCCCTTTAAGTTTCTGCAGATACAGAAGACATATGTGGTCTGACTTGCCGAAGGGGGGGGCAAGGCAGGGCCTTATATCCATGGCGGAAAGGAGAATAAACATGATTGAGTTTGATTCCACTGCATGTCGGGCAACTGATGTGCTGATAGTATCTCGGCAGGACTTTCTTTATGTTGACGCTGTTAAAATTCCTGGCCTCAATAAAAGCAGCCTCCGGCTGTAAAGTCTCTGTTAATAATCCCATACATACCCATACAGCTCCTCCAGTGCTTTGTTGTTGTCAGCGTGCAGTGGAACATACACATCCGATCATAAGGTGCGCTAAATCGGGAGAAGAGTCCGAAGAAGTTATCCCCACATTTGAGCACTATTTGTTGTTCGTCATGAAGCAGACATTTCCTCCCTTACTTTTCCAAGAGTTTATTGTCTGGTCCTGGTGATGAATAGAGAATACGCATGGAGCAATGGCGGTGTCCGGGATGGTGAGGTCAAGCCAATTGTCTGTGAAAACCATTACATCACAGTTCTTAATATTCCATTGAAATGCCATCCTGCTTCGGAGTTCATCCAGCTAATTATCCAGGGACTGGACATTTGCCAGAAGAATACTCGGTAGAGGAGGCCAGTTTTCCCATTTCCTCATTCTGACTAGAACTCCGTCTGTTATCCCCGCTGTCTTCTGCGCTCCCCAGGTAAAGCAGCAGCAGGTAGCCACGGATATCCTACATTGTTTCAAGCCAGTTGTGGTGGAAAATTGCTGTCCACCAACGTTCTTATGTGTAGAAGTTGTTCTCTATAATATGGAATAATAGAGCTCCCTTTGGCGGTTTGCATGTTTGGAAAAAGTAAAAAATGAACAACATTGTTTTATAAAAACAATAAAAATGCAGAGTTCCAGGAGCTTGAGACATTCACAGCGCCACCTTGAGATGTGTTTCTCCAAAAGTCTTTTAATAACCCAATAAATGGCTGTTTAAAACGATTACATAGGCTATAGGCACTGGCTTCCTGACCAGGAGAAAACTGATTGAGGGGGTTACAGTTCACGACATAGACCTCTGGACATAATTCTCAGCAATGTTTTGCAATATGTTGCAGTATTCAACTCGCTTGTTTTGATGGATATTTGAAATTTGGAGGTATTGCTGCAAAAAAGGGGAAGTCTCTGACACATATTTTGACCATCGTTTAAACACAAAATCTTTAGTAAAGAACTCTAACCTTGTGTCATGTCTTGTTTTGCTTCCTGTCTTTGTGATTAGTTTGGCCCGCCATGATTTGATCCTCCTGTGTCTAATCACTCTGCTGTACTTGTGTCTTTGCTGCCTCCTCCAGCTGTGTCCTGTTCTTGTTATTAGTTGTCTGTGTATATACACCTGTATGTCCCATTGTTCCTTGTCAGTTCATCATCTATATTTCCTGGTGTGGTCGTGTTTATCCCTGTGTTGATCCTGGTGTTGTATTGTGCCAACCTGATTTGTCCTGTTTTCTGTTACCTTAGGCTGCTCCCTCAGTTTTGTTTTATTCCAGTGTGTTGCATTCAGTTTTATTTGTTAAAGCTCATTTTGTTTTGCAACCTGTCTGTTGTGTGTACTGCGAACCATGGACGAGTTTCAGATAAAGGTAAGCAATACTGTATAACTGGAACATATAATACATGCAATGTGTGGCAGGCTAATGGATTATAATTATGAGTTACAAATGAGTCACTGGTTCAGGACCCGGATGACATAAGGGAAGAAACTCCTCATCCTTTCTGTTTTGGCTATGAGGCAGTAGTAGCGCCTCTCTGTCCGCAGCAGAGAGAAAAGTAGGCTATGTTGTTTGGGTGATGGAGGTCTTTTATCATCCTCTCAGCCCTCGTCCTGCTCCTCCTGGTCTAAATGTCTTGTAGGGATGAGAGTTCAACTCGGATTGTGCGTTCAGATGACACACCCACTGCAGGGCCAGGTAGTCCCTTGGACCAGGTGGTGATGCTGCCTGTCAGGACGCTGTCTACAATGCAGGAATAGAAAGACTTTAGCACCTTGACGGGCAGCCTGAAGTCTGTTAGGCATTTGAGATGGTAGAGACCTTGACAGGCTTTCTTCTCCAAGGTGTCCACGTGAGAGGATCACAATAAATCCTCTGTAATGCACACACTTAGGTATCTGAAGTTTTTCTCCATCTCCACCATTGACCCTGAGGGGTCGGTAGAATCTCTCATGCTTCCTCCAAAAATCCAGTATCAGCTCCTTATTCTTGCTGACATTCACAGAGAGTTTGTTCTTCTGGCACCAGTTCTCTAGGCGAGTCACTACCTCGATGTAGGCCTTCTCTTTGTTGACAGAGATCAGGCCCATCACGGCTGTGTCATCAGCAAACTTGATGCTGGTGGTGGAGTCAGATTTGGTCACACAATAATGTGTACTGGGAGTATAGCAGGGTGCTCAGGACACATCCTTGGATAAGGTCTGGCTTCTCCAGGACAGTGTGGATGAGGTGGTTTATTGCATCGTCAGTAGATCTTTTTTTAGCTGCATGCAAACTGCAGCAGGTCTTGTAATGAAGTCATTGAAAAGCCTCTAAAAGCACTTCATCACCACAGACGTCAGAGCTACTGGCTGGTTGTCATTTAGAAAGCTAGAATGAGGTTTCGTCGGGACAGGGACCACTGTTCCTCAGTAAGCTTCACTTAGCTGCAATAACATAATAACATTCCCATTAGTCTCAGCTGTACTTTGTGTTTAGTGCAAATTAGCAAATGTTAGCATGCTGACATGCCAAACCAAGATGGTGAGCATGGTAAACATTATACCTGCTAAGCATGTTATCATTGTCATTGTGAGTATGTTAGCATGCTGACATTAACATTTAGTACAGCCTCACAGAGCTGCTATAGCTGTATACTCTTCGTCCTGTTAAAACAAGGACATCAGCTAAATGTTCCATTCTGTATCATCTCCAACTCAATTTTTTCTTTTTCTTGTTACTGTCAGAATTGAAAGTAACAATCATTCCCAAGAGCTCCTTATGCAGCTGTATGTGTGGGTGTGTGTGGGTTTGTGTGCGTGTCTGTGTGTGTGTGTGTGTGCACATTTCTTCATGTGAGTAGCGGAGAACTGATTAACAGAGTGGTGAGCAGCTGAAAAGAAATGCACATCCTGAAAAACACACCGCATGCAAATGTGTTTGTCACTCTGACAGTATGTCTCAATTAAGGCCCAAAAAGCCGAGCAGAGCCGGTCTGAGCTGCCAGCTTCGCTGACCCCCCACCCCCCAACACACACAAGCACACATTATGCCCACACACTTCCTTAAAGCATAGCGAACAACTGAAAAGGAGAAAGAAGAAAGAGGGAAAGCTGAAGGGAAGGGGATAGAGGAAGCCTTCAGCGGTGTGACAGCAGGGGAAATTCTTGAGAGGAGTCTGTACGGTAAATTGACAACTGGAGAACCACGTCGAGGCGGGATGGTAATGATAAGACTGGCTGGAGCACATACACCACTGATGCCAGTGCTAGCTGTAATGACAACAATAATGGCAAACAATAAACACTCAGATCCAACATCCCACCGCAGCCTCCCCCCCCAACATGGCTGATAGCTACTGTGGCACAACTATCTGCTGGAGCGTGGTTCATCCTGCAGAAACACACACATGTAGAAAACACACTAGAGAAACTGAAACCCAGAATACACACATAATGTACAAATATATGCAGACTATGGCTACACACATGCACACCAAACACATCAAGCGCATAAGTACAAATATAATTGGACACACACATTGTGTGCAGTCGCAAATAGATAAGCACAAACACAACCACACACACACAGAGACAGACATACGATAAAATGCATTTCTTGCTCACAATTCACACAATTACACAGACTGAGAGAGACAGAGAGAGAGAGACAGAGAGAGAGACAGAGAGAGACAAAGAGAGAGAGAGAGAGACAGAGAGAGAGACAGAGAGAGAGAGATAGAGAGACAGAGACAGAGAGAGACAGAGAGAGACAGTGCATAAGCAACATAAAGATAGAGACAAAAGCAGTGACGGCTGTGTCTGTCTGTCTTTCTGTCAGCCCCCAGGAGACATCAGACGCTGAATCTCAGAGGCCAAATCTCTGTCTCCGTTGAACAGTTTTGGTTTACAGAATATGGAGGAACGGAGGGATGGCTTGAAGTGTGAAGGGTGGCTGGATGGCTGTGCATTGGGGGTCCATGGAGTTGTTCAAGAGGAGACCCTGTCAACTGTTTATTTGGTTTTGTTTGTTGCAGTGTGTCCGATGTGATGCAAATCTAGGGCAATATCACCTGAATTAACAATCATGATTAATTTCCTTTTTTCCTTGGTAACAATTATTAAACACTATATTATTAAAAACACCTGTGTTTCAAGATTTTCTATCTGCTCAGTATCTGCTCAAGCGTTATTAATTATTTCTACTGAAAAATATAGTTCAAAGTTGAAGTTCGAATATGGGTGTGGTCAGATCAAGGGTGCCCGAAGGAAGGGGATCGTTGCTGTCTAATGACAAACTCTCGCCTATAATGTACATTCACTGTTATATTCATGGCTAACTGCTAACCTGACTTACCTCAGACAGCATAATCGGCTCCCTGGGTTCAGCCACACTCTCTCTCCTACACACACCTTTGGCACACACCTCAGTGGAATGCTCAGTGTGCTGTGATACGTGGCTTGTTCGACCGCTGTTTTGCTATTTTCTGTTGGTATTAACATTTAGCTTCATTTTGTCATGTATTGTGTTGACTGGAACCAAAGTATGGCCATGTGTCTGACATGGCAACTTTTCCACTGTACCACTTTTCTCATCTGCACCCACCTCTAGCTGCCGTTTCTCTCACATTGGAGTTGTTTTTTTACTTTCCAGGTAGACTGTATAATCACAATTATGGATCATTTCAAACTGCTATGAGTAGTATGTATTTGAACTACATTCAACTCGAAACCAGCCCACCTCTATTCCAGCTCTTTCAACAAAGTCTGTTAATGATATAGTGACAGACAGTTGATTAGTACTTGAATAAAAGCTAAAGATCAGTGAGGCAAAACTGTCCTACCAAGAAAAATAAACACTATCAGTTTTTTCAAAGGCCTTGAAAAGAAGACATGCTTAAATTAAATTGACAAAAACATTCAGCAACTGTGACAATTGTCTGTTGTCTGACAGGAGTGAAGGTATTGGGATTTTCCAGGTTGGGCATTACCAGGTTCAGGCCGCGGTCCAGACTCTGGTCGACTGACTGTTCTATCCGTAACCGTTCGCGGCTTACAGCTGTGGGTCAACTTTCTCTGCTATGAATATAATTAAAGCCAAGTACCGTTCCAGGCTCATGACCGTTGCATGCGATGAGCACCTACACTTGTGCATGAGAATGGCACTAACTCCATTCAAGCCTCGATTCAAATCACTCACAGCACAGTCACAGGCCCATTTCCAACATTCAATGTTGTTTTTTTATTTTTTTTTACCATCATCACCATCCTTCTCTTAGGGCCCTTTCACACCTAGTTCATTTCATCTGGACTTTTGGACTTTTCAGTTTGATTTCGAACCAAAAGTACAGGTGTGAAAACTCCCCCGGAACACAGTCCGTACCAAACAGCCAAAACTGTTAAAAGAGGGGGTTCTTGGTCCAGATAAACCGAACCTTGGTCCAGATTGTTGCTATTGTGAAAGGATTTTTTGGATGGTTTGAACTTTTGGACCAATTAGCCTCCAGGATTTTCTGGTCAGGCTATAATCATGATAAGAGTAGCTTAGCTCGTTTGGCGAACAGCTCAGTGTGCAGCGAGTGTGTGGTAGAGTGAGAGAGAAAGAGAAGTGGATACACTGCGCTCAGAGCCGACAAGTGTTGGCAGAAGAGCAACAAGGAGCAGAGGAGACATTAAAAGTAAAGTTGTCAAAGGGTAGTAAATGTAAAGTGTAGGTTTCAGTTTGTGTCTGAATGAACACTGCATCTCCTCAAGACCCAAGTAAGTAAGTAAGTAAGACGGGAGAGCTTAACTACAAACCAATCAATTGCAAGTATAGGGAGAAGCAGCTCGAGTAGATGACGACGACAGGACTTTGATATGTCATGTATGGTTCTGTAGTGCACTTGCTTAATTGCAATGTGAAACAAAAACTCAAATGTATACAGATAAAACAAAATGAACCTTAGTTCGTACTTTCAGGTATAAAATCGCACTTAAACAAGTGATTTTTGTGACTAAACCTTCTCTAAACTAAGCTGAAGCAGATCAAAATAAGATGAATCGTATTGGTATTTTATTGTAAACAGTGATTTGTGTTTATTTTGGAGACTCTGAAAAACAGTTGTTCTGCCGATGGGGTTCATCAGGATAGACACCACAAAATGTAAATCAGCTTTAAGGTCTTGTTGCTAAATTCAAATTAGCTAGTGCAGTGTTCATGCTTGTCACAAAAATAATTCAAAGTAAATCACCTGTAAGTTACAATGGTGACGACGTGTTTGGTTCTCGAGAATTTTGTATGAAATTGAAGAGATGGTTAGAATTCCTGAGGTCTAACTATGATTAAAAACAAAATTGAACAAATAACACCATTCCAAAATTTTTTTAGAAATGTTTTATTTTGACTTTAAGTGAATTTACTTTGTGTACTCGGATTAAACCTTGTGCCTCACTAAAGACATTTTAATGCATATGGCATACATTTTGGTAAAGTTTTGAGTTTTTGTTTTGGAATGTTAATATCAGCTCCTAAATTAAGTTTTTATTAAAGTGTGTATTCAAAATGCAGACACTCAGACAAAAATTTCCCCATTAAAGCCACCATTTTTGATCCCACTGCCATTACAGCATGAGGCTTTCAGTATAGAGCCCTGGCTTCAACATGATAGTTTTTATTATTTTCCACCTTATTGAGCCATTTTCACATACTATTTTCCTGGTTTCCACCAGGGGCATTGCTGCTGTATTGTGGAGCACTGTACACCAAATGTCTGCAACTAAAATGATATGTATGGGATGATATGGATGTTTGAGGGGGATGTGTGCGTGTGTTCATAGAAATTAGTGTGCGTGTGTGTGTGTGTGTGTGTGTAGCTAAAGAGATAGAAATTATACTATATTGTAGGTTGCAATTCCTCTCCCCTCTCTCTCTCTCTTTCTGTCTCATTTTCACCCACTCATACACACATGCACACACATGCATGTGCACGTATAGGCCTTCAAGCTCAATAATATTATACTTCTTCGGTGCATTACATTACTGTATGTATGTGTATGTAATTGCATGACCATATGAGCCGAGAGCAAGTTGTGCGCTTTGTTGTTCAAAGTGAAAAATGAATAAATATTTGGTAATCATTATCAGGACTGAAGTTGGTTAAAAGATTTAACTTATTGAAAGGAGAAAATTATATTAATATAAAATATTTTATATCAGTTATATATATATATATATATATATATATATGTATATATAATTATTATTACAATGTGTATATACAGTATGTGTATATATACAGTGTATATGTATATATATATATATATATATATGTGCGTGTGTGCGTGTGTGTGTGTGTGTGTGTGTGTGTGTGTGTGTGTGTGTGTGTGTG
>CALSBV010002302.1:722802-738816 GCA_943590825.1 Bovichtus diacanthus
TGTGTGTGTGTGTGTGTGTGTGTGTGTGTGTGTGTGTGTGTGTGTGTTTGTGTTAAGACTCCACAGCATCAGCTGCACCTGATCCGGCTGCCTGATTAAGCTGTGTAATCTCCTGCATGAAACAACAGCTGACCAGCTCCCCTGGGTGGGTGGCCACCCCCCCCCCACACACACACACACACACACACACCTGTGCTGGTGGCCATGACAGCAGGCACCTTACGTTCCCAGAGGAAGGAACTCTCTCTCACACACTCTCTCTCACACACCTGGCTGGTATCTGCACGTCCCCTGTCTCAAAGGTGAAGCCTCTCAACAGGAAAACAGTTCAACCCAGCGGTGTTTTTTCTTCTTCTTGTAAAGGTTTTGGAATCACAGCTGTGATTTTGTGAAAATGAAAACTGATCCCCAAATTGTTCTGGACATATTTGATCTAGACTGAGTTCACATTTTGGCATCATCGACTAATCTTTACTCGAATCCTCAGAAATAAGTAAATGATGTGTTTTTTCACTCTGTAGCAATAACGGACTACACTACTATAACACTATGTAACTACCTGTAATGTTTATCTGTATGTTTATGTTTATAAGCAATAATCTAGGTATTTCCTTCTGTTCCAACATAGACTACTGCTTACACAGCTAAATCCTCTTGTACAAACCCTGTGCTATTTACTACTTGAAGGCTCTCTGTTGTGCAGCAGGAAAAGCTGTATCCAGTTGTGGAAAGTAATTGAATACATTAACTCAAGGCAGTGCTGTACTTGCGTAATTCTATCTTACAGCTACAGTGTGTAGACTCAGATATTAATATCCATTGATGAGCAGACAAAATATGATGCATTGTTATAAAATAACATGGACACTAGTTAAAGATAGTGATCAAAATGTTCTGAGCATACTCTCTGTTTGTTTCTATATTTATCCTGTATCCTATAATGTTGTACTTTTTACATTGTAGTATTGATACTTTTTATATTATTTTAAATTTTTTGTCTAAAATGTTACACTTCAAAAAATGTTGTTCATGAACTATTTGTTAAATGATTGTTGACTCCTTGTTTAGCTTCCTGAGGTATTTTTTCATGTTCTGTCTCTAACACCGCTGCCTGTCGCACAAGTGTTCTGTGGAGAGTCTGGTGTATCAGTATACTTCCTGTCCAAAGCTTTAAATTTCTGCAGATTATTTGTATATTATTCAAATATTATGGCATGTACAGAGCCACTGGAGGTATCTGATGCAGACACACACACACACGACTCCAATAACTTCCCTCCCTTGGCAGCGTGCTGTGGGAGCTGGTCAGCGGCGTCAGTCAATTGATTGAGCGCAGAGGAGGAGGAGAAGGAGGAAGGAGCCGCAGGCCATGAGCAGCAGAGGAGGTGAAGACCTATCGGAAATCAGTGCACCATGAGCATTTCTGCCCCATATGGGCAAAACACACGCTCAGACAGCTGCCACAGCCCTCTACAGTCGGCCCCATCGCACACTGAGAGGGAGAATGTTAACCGTGCTACGTCCACACTGGCAGCAGTCTTATTCTGCTTACTTCTCATTGATTTGGTTAATTAGGCTTCTTGAAGATCGAGGTCCATACTGTGAAAAAAAATACACTGACAACTTTACATTGGTGCGGAGCATTTTTCAAATCATAAGATGTTTGAATTCTTTCCTTATCTCTGAGCCAGTCGTTGATGATTTGTTATTTTATCATGCAATGCAAATCAACCTGCAGAGATTTGAAACTTGCTTTAATCTAATAATCTATCACAGTAAACATCATGTGTGTTTTTATTGCTGTCAAAGTGCCACTATTGCAATGCAAATCAATCTACCCTTGCAGCTGCATTTTCACAGGATGATAATGCTACTGAATGACAAATAAAAGAAGTAGATTAGTGACTGATTTACTTAATAGTTAACATTTTATAGTTTCGCTATTCAAAAATCTATATTTTGTAATTTGACATTTCAAGGCCAAGTCAAGTAATATTTATTATTATAAAGCCCAAATCACTAATATGACTCAGGTGGTTTTACAATCTCAACAACATACAACACCCTCAATTAATACATTTTAATAAGGAAAAACTCAGAAAAATAATAATGGGTCTCCCCATGTTCTTATTTTTTCTGATTTACTGTTATTCAGTTCATGTATAAGAAGTGACGTTGGACTAAAATGTTGTTTTGTGACCTCATTAAATCTTTTGCAATTAAAAAGTATCAAACAGCGGAGAAAAAGTCAATTTATTTTAAAACCGGAGTCCTGTGCCAAAAAAAATGGTTGTTGTTGTAAATGCACTCATATGAATGTAAACATGAGTCAGGCCACACAGTCCTTTAATAGAAACCAGTCCTGTTCGCTCATCATAATCAGTAGATCAGTGGAAGTGTAGTGACAATAAAGGATTATTATTAGTATTATTATCATGTGACAAAAAATAGACCTGACTTGAGAAATACTCATATTTTAGAATTCGCTGATGGCTGATGTTTCGTGGCTTTATTTGACATTTTCACAATGTCCACTTTAATCATATTCCTGCAGGAGGGGAAATCATCTAAACAGCCAACATGGTAAGAACTGTGGTTAATTAGAGCCTATTTATAGACCTGGTGGTGGTGATGGTGTTAGTGGTGGTGGTGGTGAGGGGGGAGGGAGTTTGCAGTACCAGCCGGGGCCTCTGGATGCCAGTGTGGTGTCAGTAACACTGTGCCTGGAGGGGGGGGGGGGTGATGAAAGCGATGGACGAGCCGGTTGAAGGCGAGGAGGAGCTGATCTTCAGAGGCGAAAAAGCAACTGGAATCTTTTCTTTTCTTCATCTCTCTCTGTTGACGGGCACCGTCCGCACCTCCCAGTTCCCCAAAATTCTGCAGCGTGTGTTGAATTGTTCTTTTCGTCCTCTCTGCCTGTTTTCCAGCGTGTGATGGAGGTATACCATGGTGTGGCAGACTTGTAGGCTTCCTAATTAATGCTCCAGAGCCTAGGAGGTGTGTGTGTGTGTGTGTGTGTGTGTCTGTGAGAAAGAGAGAAAGAGAGAGAGAGAGAGACAGAGAGAGAGAGAGAGAGAGAGAGAGACAGAGAGAGAGAGAGAGTGAGAGAGAGAGAACGTGTATTTGCACTTCCAGTCATATGTACTCTGTGTGACTGTGCATGCACAAGCATTAGAGGGGTGAGGTGTTTATGCGTGTGTGTTACCCCCCACCCTCCACCCTCCATCCCCCGGGGGGGTGAAACAGACTGCAGGGGCTGGTACAGGAACAGAGCTGGGATCATGGAGGCAGCACTGCAGGCATCTGCCCCCAGGAAGCAGCACCAGCCCCGCGCAGCTGGCACCGAGGCCTTCATGAGCCAGGAAATGGCACACCTCCTGACTATCCTCCACACCCTCCCTCCCCTCACAGACACACACAAGCCTCACACATCGTCTGCACACTCTTCATCAAACAAGCTAACATCACTGATTCCTTTTGGAAAAAAAAATAACTGGGGGAAAACAAATGCTCGATTAGTGGAGGTTTCATTTGCTGTTTGTCTGTCACACATGTCACATCATTTTTTAAAGTGTTTATGGAGACAGCTTACGTGACAAAAGTGTGTATTATGTGAGGAATGGCTGTATTGTGAGTCTTCTGAAAATAATTCTTGCCCATTTATTAGTATTGTAGCTGGGAAAGAATTGCTTAAAAATTGTGTTCTACATATTTACATACAAAGTTCTTTGGGGAATTCAAAGATAGACAATTTGACAATTACAACCTCCCCCTCCCCTTCCCCCTCCCCCCCACACTGAAAGCCTTGGATTCCCTAAAGAATACAGCATGCATGACATAAATGCATGTGTATCTATCTACCTCTCCCTGGATTTCATGTAAATGTAGTTTCATTTATTGTTTGCATGTGTTGTGAGTGGGTGTTTGTGTATGTTTGCACGAGCATGCTTGCTGTGCACGGCACCATGTGCAGGGGGGCAGGCTCAAAATACATATCTGTGAGCTATGTGGGGCGGCGTGTCCATCATTCTCTGCAGACAGTAGACAACCAGCTGACATAACGACAGGCCCTCACCTTGGATTACTCCCGTGCTGAGGAGGCTGCTCAGGGCCTGGCCGCCAGGGCGAGCAGGGAGCTAACAGGCCCGGGCCTCAACCATCCTCTCTGCACCCACACACAGGCAGGACTGCGGGGTACAATTAGGCGGACAGGACGCCATACCACCGCTCACCTGTCAGCTAGACTGCCGACGTGCGTGGGGTGCAAATTGACACGAATGCCACAACCGGGCCGACAGGAGATCCACGGCAGGGACAAATCTCGCTAACAAACCCCGGTGTCCTGTCAGTCAGAGCAGGGGCCACCTCACATTGACCCCCCGGACCAGGCGTTAGGCTCTGCCTCTTCCTCGGTGCTCCCCTGGCAGACGCCGGCCACCGCAGGCCCTGTCACTGAGCTGAGATGACATGGTCACATGCAGACACAGCTAGCTCCACCATCAGCCTCTCAGTCATTACCTTCCATCAGCCGACCAGAAAATAGACTGGTAGAATCTGTAGGGGAAAATGACCTAAAGGCCTGACCTGAAAATGGCACAAAAAGCTGAGAGATGGTGCTACTCGCTCCCAAAATAATAGTCTGTGTCAGCGCACCTGGCCACTAGCCACTGGCCATATCAATGCCTTCCAAACGAGACAGAGGTCCTGTCTGAAATTGCCTCTACCCTCAGTACTGTGGTTTAAAGGAACATTTGGAAGATCCAAAGTAGTTTTGTTCAGCTTTACAAACAAAGTTGATCATTAGAGATGGAAATAAAAGAAAACTTCTTCTGTGCGTGGTCAGTGGAAGAACAGGGGGAGAGAAAAAACATGATTCCTGACAAAAGATTACAGCAGGCAGGGAGCAGGAACTCAGCTAATCCTGTTGTTTGACTGCGATCTGCCATTTGGAATGTTGCAAGGGTAATGCACCGCTAAATTTACTGACGTTTGTGCTAATCCATTTAATTCTCTTTTAAGGGGGAAAGTGTTCACATGAGTGAGCGGCGTGTTTTAATGTTGACAATTTAAAGATGGACGGAGTTATGGAAGCGGACAGAGCCATGCACGCAGCCGGTCGGCCGGCCTGGGTGAGGGGATGGAGGATGCTGTGGGTTAGAGGGTAGTAGTGGGGATGGGTGGGGAGGGGGTGTAGATGGTGGGGAGGTGTGTCTGGAGTAGATGTGGGTGATACTTTGATACGTTGCCAGGAAGGCCATTTTTCCTATCTCTCTATCATTCTTTCTGTTTCTGTCTCAAAATAGAGTTGGGAGCTGAGGAGGAAGGTAGCACTCAATTAGGCTTTCAATATCCTTTAACACAAGTAATGGTTCTCCATACTGGGGACTATATGGAGCCAAATGCTGGGACTGTATGCAGGGCCGGTCCCCCTGGCGAAGCGGGCTCATCCCAGCCCATTGTTCTCTATCAGTGGACAAGGCTGATTCCTGTAATTAGCTGTCAGCGCAGAGCCCTCAGCAGCTTAGTGCTGTCCGCTCAAATCAAACTAATGAAATGCAATCCGCTCAAATGTCCTGGATGCATATCTGTAACAGGCCTGCGCACACGAGAGGGGAGGCAGGGGGAGCCTGCGCCACGGCAGAGAAACATCCCCCCTTTGCCAAACTTAGGATTCAAATCCATGCTCATTAATCCGTTAATTCAGCACATTTTTGACAGCCAATTAATGCGGATGAGGAGTGGGTGATCTGGGCAGGACAGGAGGTGCCTGAGCACAGTAAGAGGACCAGGCGTGAGGGGGTGAAGGTCTAGCGGACCCCAGCATCACTCAACCATTTCATTCTCCATAGTGATCCTGGCAACCAACACGCCTCAGTGTATAATAATTTCCTGCACAACAGTAGCACACATATTTATTCTCCTAATCCTTCTACGAGACGATGAGACAGCACTCATATAAAGCAGACTGCAGAACTGCCAAGATCTTTCATGCTAAATTTGACAATTTAACATTAGACTTGTCTTACAGTCAAAACTTTGAGAAAACAGGGAGGAAATATGTATATGTTCTGTGTACATTCTCACACTGGATGAACAGGTTTTCCTCCTCTCTAGCCTTATTAACTTGCACATGATGATGTCATTTTTGGTATGAATCTGCATAAGATACTGAAAAGGTATGATTCTCCTTATAAATAACGTTGTTATTGCAAGAAAGAAAGACGGAACAGCATAAGCACTTATACTTATTAAAAGGAAAGAGACAAACTACTTGTACTACTACTTGACAAGCAGATACATATGGGACCAGTAACTGCAATTTTTACTCATCATTGGATATCAGCAAGTCCTAGTCACTGCCAATAAGAAAGTAGAGACATAAAAGCCTCTAATCTTAATTCACCTGTCTGAAAATGTTTGAACATGACCATTTTACCTGATGATTTTACCCATGAGCTGACCGAATTGTATATGGAATATTGTTTGAACCTGATGTTATTATTTGATCTTGTAAAGTTGTATTTTATATTTCTGCTGTAGCGTAATTCCACCTTGGAATGCAGGGGCAATATGCACGTTGTGTTACTCCTGCAGGTTTACTTCTCTCTAAACAGTGTCATCTTTCTGTCCAACTGTCCTGATCCAGAGGAGATGAGTTGATACAAATATTGATTTGGTTTGACGATGTTGTGTTGCGCTCACAGCAATTTTACAGTAAGTTCTTTAAGCAGGGGGCTGCACTTTGCCCTGTATTTCACCAGAACCTGCGATAGGGAAGTTTCATGGAGCCAAACGCAGCCTGATAGAACATCAGTCACAGGTAAGACAGTGTTCCCGCGACACATCCTTTTATTTAGTTCCCTCTCCATCACTCTTTAAATGTATAAATGCTCTGTTTACTCCTTTTTAGTTTTTTATCTTTTCTTTTTTTTATTTGTGTATGTGCGTGCTTGGTTTCTGGTTAAGGATATAAACAAAGCACAAGTACATTTTAAATATTCAGGAAGGTTGTGCATTAATAATACAGGCAGCATTTCTAATTCTTCTGTTAGACTTTTGGAAGGCACAATGACCAATTTCATCCTAATATATTATTGGCTAGATTACTATGAATATAAATAAATTGCATACATTCTTTCACTTTTGTAATCTTATAGTGAAGTCAATAAATTATAAAATTAAAATTGAGCATTTTTGAAAATTAAATTGAAGCTTCGTGAGTAGAGTAAAGCTTTACGCATGTACATGTTGGCAGTGAAATGAGAGGACTGTAATGCATGTTACTGGTTACACTGCTAACGCTGTCACTTAGCTCATAGTTGTGTTTACATGTCTCACTGATATGGTTTCAATTCCATTTGTTGTACATATTAACGTGTTTGCTGCTTCAAATGATGCTCTCACAAGCTTCATTCATTTCTTCTCTCCTGGTTCCTCTCTTCTCCTGTCCATTCTTTCCCTTCCCTTCCTCTCCTGTGCCGTACAGGATTGTGTGTGTGTGTGTGTGTGTGTCTGTGTGTGTGCAGTGTGATGCGGATGCAATAGAAGCCTGGGGGCATTAAAAGCAGCCAGGGTTTTGCCGTAGTGTTGGTGGGCTCGTGGTCTCCACTGAGCCATGATCAGATGGGCCTGGGCCGCTCCGGGACTCGGCCTCAGGCGTTCGACAACACCGCCAGACCCGCCATGTGTGAACACTTGTTCTCTTCAATTAAAACAGTCATCTGAATATTCCAATCAAATTGCCTAATGACAGCTCTCCGCCACGCATGCATGAAATCGAAGTAGAGGTCGATCAGCCCCGATGAGGGGCCTGGATGGGTGGACGGTCTGACCCAGACGCAGAGCCAGCAATCAGAACTGCTCTCAAATATCTAATTAGTTTTCACACTGGCATATAACTGTTTGTAGAACCAAGGTGCTTCACAGAACACGGCCTGCAGACACTGACACTGCAGATTGGTCAGTTGCAAATTTTAATTCTACCAATGTGAAAATGTGTGGAATTATATGTAAATGTTTAGGAACTTGTTGTATTGCAGTTCCTGTATTTAGCCTTTAGTTTCTCAGCCTTTTCCTAAGTTTGTTGGAATGAAATGTATCTATCTATCTATCTGTCTGTCTGTCTGTCTGTCTGTCTGTCTGTCTGTCTGTCTATCTGTCTGTCTGTCTGTCTGTCTGTCTGTCTGTCTGTCTGTCTGTCTATCTGTCTGTCTGTCTGTCTATCTAGAGTACATGTTCTCGAGTGAGTCAATGGGGTCTGGTAGAGTGTGTGTGAGTGTGTGTGTGTGTGTGTGTGTATGTGTGTGTGTGTGTGTGTGTGTGAGCATACTTCCTTTGAGTTTGAATGCTCACCAGTGTTGGGTACAAGATCCTTCACTCCAACGTCAGCAAGTTACCTGTTTGATCATTTATCATAGATCAAGGAGGCAGACTACTAGTACTACAAAGTTCGGTCAAAAATAAATATTGTTTACTTATTAAAACGTACACGTGTCACCCTTGCATTCAAAAAAACAAATAAGTGGCTGTCTTGCATTATTCTAATAAATGAAACCTGCCTTCGATGGAAGTTGATGTCTTAAGTGACCTTATACGTCCTTATACGTCCTTATACGTCCTGGTACAGTCCTGTATTTCATTTAGATTGAAGATTAGTAGTAAGGAAAAACATGAGCAAATAAACCATCTTTTTTCTTCATGACACATAAAAAAAAGTTATTGCTTTTAAAAGCAACTCATCCGTACACTGGTGTTCTGTAGTGACTGGATGTGTTTATTTATTTATAAATGCATATAGCAGGTAAAACATGTTTGCCTTGATTCAAGGCTCACCATTTTCATCAATTAAATCAAATATCAATTGATATTCACTCAAAAATATATTTTTCCCCCAACAGAGCAAAGGAGGTTTACAGTAAATTGCTTTCCATCCATTAGTATTTGTGTTGTCTGCTGCATGAAGACTCTGCTCATCACAGTTTACAGCAACTAGCACAGCTCAGAACATGCATCAATAGCGACGACACAAACCAAATATACAGTTCAGCTGCTGGATTCTTTATCTTCAATACATTCCTTCCCCTGTTTGACATGACAAAAACCTGATTATAAAAAAACATTTATGATAAATCATTCCAACAGTTGATTTGCATGAAGTGACTTGTATTCATCTTATTGATGCTTTGTTTATGCTAACACATTGGTTGACTGTGCACCTGATAAGACTAATTTAGAGCTAATAGAATCCTAAATGCATTTTTGTTTTGTGGAACATGTACATAAATATGTACATGTACATGTATAGTCGGTCTCATGTCTGAATAAGTGCCTGAGAATTATATATATAAGAATCACAATGTTCTTAGTTCAGACCTAACATCTCAACAACACTTTTAAAAGAATCAATTAGATTAGAAGATTAGAAGATTCCATACATATCCTATTATGCTTTATTAAGATCAATGTAATAAATGTATCACTTAATTATCACCTCCCCAGTTAAACCACAAAAGAAAGTATGCGTCAATTTTAAGTTGTAGTATATTCTTCAGCCAGTCTATAGAAATGATGAGAGAACATTTTCTCCACGCGGTCCCTTCAGTAGCTGTTGGAGCTTAAATTATGTCACAGAATCTTCATCCGTTGCTCAGAAAAATAGGACATTTGAACATCTAGAATTTTGATTGATGACTGATAAATCTGAGTTTATTTTCCCTTCATCCATCCATTTTACATCTGGATCATTAATCTACACCTATTTATTTTCCTGTGAATAGAGTATTTTTTTCTCAGGTGTTTCCTAAAATGTGTGTGTGGACAGTTGTCTTAGCTCCTCTGAGCATCTGGGGAATTGAAAAAGCAGTCAAATTGTTCATTTAAACCTGGTCATATTGAGGGCTGGCCGAGCGGGCTCAGGTATGGCAGCTTTTAAATACAGCTCATTACTCATTACTGCAGAGCCCGGGCCCTTTAATTTGTGGAGCTTGGCAGCTGGACCACCTGGCCACACATTAAACACTAAAGGCTGCTCTCCCTAATGGCCGCAGATTAGATCATTACCTTAACAAATCAGAGAGGAGTCTGCCTGGGCCGAGCTGGCAGCCAGGAAGGACGCAGAGAGAGGAAGACACCGCTGAAGTATGCAGGCACACACATGGAATCTGGTTTTGGGTCAATGTATTGTGAATAATCACGCAAGTATATTTATATTATTTAAATTTTTATGTTCATAATATTCTTAAAGTATCAAATTGTCTCCCAATAATGCAGGGTAAGAGAGAGAGAGAGTGAGACACACATAGTCAAAGAGAGAGAGAGAGAAAAGAGAGGGAGTGCATGTGTGATTTTATTAAACTACCAATCTGCCACCACCACCCGCAAATCATGTCCGTTCATCACAGGACCGACGCGAGCGTTAGCGAGTGAGGGAGCTAGGGTGTGTGCAGTGAGTATGAAGTCAGCTGTAGCCGTGTCGTGTGTGAAGTTTATTTGTCGGTGAATAAATGCTTCAACTCCTCAAAACCACCTGCTGAGAAAAGTGAAGGGGCTCTGGTTAGCCCCGAAGCTAGCAGCGACAACAGCGGCTCAAGCTTAAGGCGGGCTGACTTTTAAGGTGGACCAGCTATGGATTATTAGCTACGGATATTAATTAGAGCCACTCTTCCAATTGTGGAGCAGCAGCTCCACCACCTCGCCCCCCTTAATTGCTGTAAAGTAAATCCAAAGAATCAGTTACAACTAACTTTTCTCCTTATTCTTCTCCAGCTACTTCCCTGTGACATCTGGTTCTCTTTAGCACGAGCACCACAAAACCAGAGAGTATCATTAAGTCTTAGAAATATAAAGATTTTTAGAACAAACTGATTTGACCTGCAATATTGCTGATATTTAATAATAATGATACGAATTCTAGTTTCTGTAATGCATATGGTATGTGTCCAAAGGTCTTTCCATTGTGTGAGGAGGTGCATTCGTCCTCAGTCAGAGACATTCAGAATTGCATGTGCGATCACAACTGCAATGTGTTTTCTGCACCTCTAAATCATATATTTTGCATTTTTGTGTGATGTCACTTCACTTCTGGCCACATACATAGAAAAGCATATCATAACTAGGCTGCTGATTCTGACCAAAACAAATGTGATTCCAGTGCCTGGGAAGGTCTTCCCTTCAACTTGCACTCCCAGATTGATTTAAAGGTTGTCATTCAAGACCCGCCCTGTACGTCAGGAGGCACCTGAGCTGAAAACTTCTGTGTTGGGATGGAAATAGACAGAAAACAGAATATGGGGCAAGAGAGGGAGATATCTAGTGCTGTACACTCTAGCAGTACAAATGGAAGTAATACTCCATTTGTATATATATGGCTGGGTGTGTGTCCTTCTCAATCTTCTGTGGATGGAGCTATGCCTGTCCCCAGTCTACAAAATATTCCTTCTGGGTCAAAACTAATTGGTGCGGCAACGTTGAAACTTTTCTCTGATAATCACCACAAGCACTTCGGCTGCTCTCGCATGACCGACCTAGCGATGCCAATCCACCCCCACCCCTGAGCACCCTTACACGGGCCAGTGCTGGGGCAAGAGATGGGAAGAAGGAGGGGAGAGAAGTGGCAAGAGCTAGTTTAGACAGAAGATAGCAAGATGGAAGATATGCGGGAACACACAGATAAAGTAAGATTATCCTGTGTGCTCGTAGATTATGCACATACAACTGATGAACAGCAGTTATATGTTGGTCAGCAGGTTTCTAAAACCACATGAACACAACTTGAGAGTAGCTCCTAATATGTTCTACTAGTAATTCATGGCTTTGCTGCTTGTCTTTGTCTTATTCAATATTAAACTGCATATGTTTATATCAGTAATATTATTCATTTATTTTTCATCCAGCCATCAAAATTGAACTCAGCCATGAAATGTATTTGGCTTCAATAGACATGTATATCGGTAAGTAAGGTTTAGTATATGGTTTAGTTATATAGAATAGATTATGATGTTAATCTACTTTCAATGAAAAAGGATAACTAAGCAAAAGCACTGCTAACCTACAGGGCTAATGATGCAGCACATAAAGGAAAAAAAGCTATTCTGTTGTGGAAGAGCAGAGTCAACAATAAGGATAATTAGTGTGATTTTTATAATGTAAGGATTTAGTAGGGACAAGGTGTCAAGGGACGTGCTTGGACCCAAATGCAGCGCACAGGAAACCAGGAACAGTTGGTAATGACGTTTAATGTCAGAGCTCGGCCGGTACATGGCAGGACAGATAATGAGCACATGTAAGTACAACATTCGAGGAAAAAGGGGCCAGGGAACCAAGAAGGGGTAACTGGACAGGTTCGGAGCAAGATTCCCCAGGCAGATTGTCTGGGGACAGGGCAGACGCAGAGCAGGGAAACTCAGAGGGATGGCTGAGGAGCTGGGCCAAAAGTTTTATCTGGCCAGGAGGATGACCAGGAGACAGGACCAAATGATGGAGCCGCTCTAGTGAAAGGGCAGGAGCCATTTTACCTCCATTTGCCTCTGTATCCTGAACGACGCGCTCTTTTCCATTCACCATACAGGTAGGTGAGGGAATATGACAGATTGTAAAGTTCAACCTAAAAAGAGTCTTCTGGGTCCATTTTAATGGCCACATAGTCCTGTCCCTCAGGATCTCCAGCGTAGGATTCCAGGGTCCCCACCCGGGCTTTCGGTGCAGCTCCTGGTGCTGGAGCACGCGACAGTGAAGCAGGAGAAGGGGCTGGAAGTGCCGGCTGGATCAGGGCTGCTACTAGCTACTGGACCTGGGTGGCTAGCATCGCTAACGCCTGCTCATGGGCTGATGCCGACTGGCGTACCTCCACAGCTACGGTAGCCAGCAGCGCCTCGTGCTTCCCTCAAGTCCTGCCTTCGTCTCTGCTGCCCGGACCCAAGCCAACATACAAACTATCAAAACATAACGTTACACAGACCGTACAGCCCCCAGTGCCACAGGAAACACACAGATATCTAAGCTTCTTGTGAAGAGCAGTGTTATTTAGACCGACTCTCAGAGTTTCAGCAGTCTGGTCTGATGAACTGACTGACTGAGTAAAAATTACACAGTAAAAATATCAACACTAATAGAGAGATATATTGCTGTAGAACACAATACACAATATAAAGAACACATTAGAACACTCTAAAACTTAAAATACAATAAATATGACAAACTACTACAGCTAAAATATAAAGAGGTTAACATTTTTTTAATAACTCATGGCTTTGATGATCGATGAATTCAGATTGTGTGGACCCAGTAGTAGAGGTGAAATACTGCTATGGAGCAGGAGGCTCGGAACTACACATTGAACCTTTTAAGGTGCTCTTTCCACTGCTGAACAATACCCCCCAGTTAGTGTTCAGCAGTTCTCCTCCCCTGCTGAACACAACTTCCTGAGTTGTCAAACGGTTTGCCAGAACTTCCTTGAGGCCAACTGAAAGCACTTCTCCACAGCCTCCCCGGATATTCTTTATGGTATCACCATGGTTCTTTTTTGTAGGTGTCCACCACAACATGCAAATGTACTGACCGTAAAGAAGTTAGGTATTGAAACTTGGGAATGTAGCTTGGTTACCAAAGAACATTTTTCACTCAACATAAAACATTTACAATAATGTTCTTTGTACCGTGTCTGCACAGGCGGTGTAGTGAAAGCAGCACATTAGCACAACAGCAGCTGCTCTAGTCCTCTGTCTACGTCTGCACAGAATGTGTTCAGGCACGGTATTGAGTGTAGGGCACTCATGTTTTGGCTGTGCTGTGAGTCCAATACACAAATCTCTGTAGTCACGTAACACCAAGGCAACAGATATGCTTCCAGTTGTGGCTATGTGTGTAAAGCGTGAGTTACGCAGCCTGTCTAGACAGTATCTGGTCAGACTTAGGAGATACGACTACAAGAGCGCCTGAAATGTCTCAAAGCCGAGTCTGTTTGCATCCCCTAACATCATCCCATTGATTTTCTATGCAATAATGTCACTTATAAAATTCACTTTGCATTCATGAATGACACACATCACTGAATTCAGAACAGAAAACTGGGTAAAGTATTCTGGGTAAAGAGTAGCCGCTAACTTTAAGTAAAGGTGCACTATATCTACATGATATCATATTATCCTTATCCATGCTGACCCTCACTGATTTCTGTACAGAGTACTGGTCTGGCAGGACTCATTTTGAGCTAAGGGTCTCTTTCAAAAGACATGCAATACATGCAGATATTAGCACTGGCGTATTGTTCTAATCCACTTCAGTCCCTTACAGTGAGCTGGACATTTAGTTTTGTTGTTAAGCAACTATTTAGGCAAAAAGGTGAAACGCTGAAAATGATTTACTTTTTACATAAAATATTAAAAGTTTGATCCTGTGTTGTGAATGCAGGCCAGTCTTTCTGACAGTCAACTTGACCTTGTAAAGCTCTCTGCGTCTTCTTTTCATATGTTCCTTCTCATCCGTATGCCTGCCTCCTCTGCATCCCATCCTTACCCTCTTTTCTGTATCTATAAAGACCCTCCCACAACTGATACGGTAAATCAGCTGCTATCCCCACCCCATCCGGCCTAACATTAAATCCTCTCCCCTCCCAGCACCGCCTGGCTCATTGCTGTTTAACACGACAACAGCCCAAAAAATAAACAGGGACATTATTCCACATCACTACCCAGCACAGTCCCTCTTTATACCAACAGCCTCCTCCCCCTCACCCTTATTGTTTTCTCCATCTTCTTTCACTCGTGCATGTTGTACTGTGGCTAAAACATGTGAGCAGGGCTCAGGGTGTAATCCAGTCAGATCCTGCAAATGCCTGCCGGGGGGGAGATCGCAGTAACTGTTCACCGATGATGAAGGGGAACCAATACACATATGCAAACATATACATTCTCTCTCTCTCTCTGTCTCTCTCTCTCCCTCACCACATGCACTCTTTTCCTCAACACAAGTCAGGCAGCGCTGGCTAAGTGTATGCACCTGGCAGAGGATGTTTTTTCTCGACCTGATGATTTACATGGGAGTTAAGCTGCCGTGATGCATGGGGCCGAAATGTGTGGGAGCAAGGAGGCATGTGAGACATGCTGGAGTTCAAAGCTGCTTAACAACACTGTGAGAGGGAGGGTCCGGAGAGGAAGCTGGGAACGGTGGGTCAGCAGGAACTGGCCAAACTGATCGGCCTGAAAATTGGTTGGGTAGATGGATGGACTGAATCCAATTGTTTCAACTTCCCCGAACAGGCAGAATTGTGGATTTCCAAGCAGTGTGTACCTGTGAGGTATGGAGTGCCTGGAAATTCTAAAAGTCTGCAAGGGGTCTCAAGTTCTGTCTACCAGAGTCTGCTCTCTAAAGTATGGCTATCTACCATAGGTGGACTCGAGTCTTATGATTTGTGCTTGAGTCACACTCAAGTCATGCTTCTGGTGACTTTAGACTTGAAAAAAAGACTTGTATTTCAACTTTCATTTTAATACCAATAGCTTCACTTGGATTTTAATCTTTTTGACTTAAAAAAACTTGATGTCTTCCCCAAGCCCAAACATTTTAAATTGTCCGGCTCTTGGTCAAAATGTACACATTTTTCTTGATAAATGCATCATGATTCGGAAGTCAATGATGAAATAACTAAATCATTTTGGCCTCGATATTGACAAAAATAATATAATCTTTTATTTGAATTAGAATTTTTGCGAATTTTGAGCAGGCCTTTGTCCAACCTCAAACGACAAATAGGTTACACAGACATCTACATTTATTTATGTCGTGAGACTTCAGAATTCAACACAAATCAGAAAGATTCTGATACAATACAGGGTCAAGATGTCGTCATTGGGCTTGATCGAGGTTGTAAATCTCAGCTCATAGTCCAGTGGATGACTATTTGCATTTGATCATGTATGAATGGATTGAAGGATAAAAGCAAAACGGCAGAGAAAGAGTGTGTCAAGATCTCTTCTGTGGCAACTTTACACCAGCAGGTCTCTTGAAGTGTCAACATCA